>LUCH01018513.1:0-13717 GCA_013368495.1 Paragonimus heterotremus | reverse complement strand
AGAAGCACTAGACTCGAGTTTCGCTCTCATTAGAGCTCGTCAGTAGTGCATATCATCGCCACTGCCGGGACTTGAACCACGGACATTCAGTTCATTTTTTTGCCGAAGTTTTCAGAATCAGCGAGTCAGGTGACTGATACATGCATGTGTCCAACACCGATCTGCGTAGTCTACTCGCTACCCATTCATTCTTCTTTCCATCTCTTACCTGTCGTTCTTCTGTTGGATTCTTAATAGGCAATGCAAGCTCCCTACCTTGCACTGGAACAGCTATGTCACATGTACGACATTTATGATGCACATGACCACCGGTATCATTAGTCAAAAATACAAAACAGGAACTTTCAATAATTTGTTACTAAACCGAGTACGAGGCTGTGTTTGCTATTTTCGTTTGAAGGCTCAACATTAGTTATCCAGAGCGATTGAAAAATTTCACCTCTGATCTTGAGTCACATCCGCTTTGCAGGCTGATTTAAACGAACACAATATTTTTATCTGTTCTGGGCTGATTATCAGTTCTCTATATTTTGGGGTATTTAAAGAGGGCAAACTGAAGCGAGGGCTGACTAGTATTGTCCTCAGGATCATTCGGATTGGCGTTTCTGTAATGACCACGGAGTACCACAGGTTTATCGGCCATTACTAAGCCATTTCATGCCGTTTGTAAATTTTGTTGTATAAATTCTAAACCATGTCTTATCGTTTCTCCGTTTCTGTTATCTGATTTCCGAGTCATGTCTCATCTTTCTAAGTCAGTGTGTCCTGCTCACTTAAAATTAACTGCAGTTGTTGACACAGTGGATACACACTTTATACGGCGATAGTGATTGGTAAGATTATCGAGCCGGCTTGGATTTGGTTGAGCAGGATATATGTATATACACTTAATGCATTGTTTCCAATTAGAATACCGTTTCATGGAAAAATCTTCGTTCATCTTGTGTTCCTCGTCCAAAGGCAGTCGGTAATTTATTGAACAGGACTTATCGGTAGCATCGAATGAATGAGGTTGAATCAATGCCCAGCGTACCAATATGATATACATAACTGAGTAGGCTGCCGGTCAAGGAGGGTTTTCTGTCCACCACTTATGTGTTATTTGAAATGTGGCGGAAGTGACATCTGCTCGTGCAAACCGACTTAGATAGTTAAATCAGCGGTTTGAGTCCAATCGGGTTGCTCACAAAGTGGCAAGATCAGTTCTATCTCGTAGTTTGGATTTCAGGTTTCGAGGACTAGCTACCGTGATGGTGGTCTTTCTTTGGCATCTTTGTGGAAACTCTGTGGGACTGTACAAGAGTGGTCTCTTTGTAGAAGTATTTCCTATTTAAGTACTCCGTTTGAGGAACTACCCTATTCGCTTCCCCACGACAGCACACCAGTTCACTTAATCATCATCCATCTTTAACAGCTCTACTCCAAAATGAAATGTTGGTTTCTTGGATTATTTAAGGCTAGACATGAAATGGACGAATTGCACATCATTTACTGATTGGAGTAGCATTTTGGGATTTATCCGGCATGGAATAAATGGGTCATCAAGGTAAAAGCATGTTACGACAATATCTAAAGGCTAACACACCAAACCGCAAGTGCCCACTATTTATTGTTGATTGACTGCTCGACAGTACTGATGGTTAGTGGATAGTAATCAATACCCATCAGTTAACTAACCGATCAATGTGAGTTCGACTCGTTGTTCTTTCCGTTCTGTCATGTGCAGTCAGTTTAGCCGGATCATTTGGGCTATGCACGAACAGCATTGACTCAGTGAAACATTATCCACTTTTGAGGATAGTCTGTTTTTGGTGGTATGCTCTGCCTGCTTGGTGGCGATGCTTTGACGATTTTGTATATCACAAGAATGGCTCTTATAGCGAGGTCTGACTAAAACTGTAGATGCATGGTATTTGATAGAGACGGAGGCATGCATTGGAAAACTGTGAGTGAGCAGTCACCGTGCGTGCACAAGTTAACCGGTATGTATGAAACAAAGAGATGTTTGGAAGATCAGTGTTTGTGCAATGTTGTAAACACACTGTTCGGTCAAATAAAGAAGCCGCCTTGAGCATCCCTGCTTGGCTATCGACTTCCGGCGCACTGCATTCCGAATGTTACTCAAATGTTCCTCGGCTTGCGTCTAGTCACTCCTTTGAAGATGTTCAGAGCACTAAGATACTACTTACATTAGACGGTGCACTGAAGCACGACGGAATTGCTGCAGCTCCGTTCTGAGAACTGCCTGCTGTTAGTTATTTGCTTTCTTGCACTCTGTTGTTAACTCCTGTCGACGAAGCATTCAGCAGTTAGGTCAGCTTTCAGTGAACTGAGGACTTTGAACTAACCTTTCCACGGCCGTCATATTTATGTTCATTGTGGCAATATTAAATCATGGAAACGTGGAGCAATATTACTTCGTAATTTTATTCTGCAGTTAGTTCTCGCAACCAGCAGCAGGTTACCGGTCGCTGATTGTGCATCCAGTCAATGAATATCTTATTTTTCTCTGTTGTATGAAGTGTAACTGGAATGCATACGTACTTTATCGACCAGCACGGCTGCGTTTTAGGTGCACTGAACATGTCAGTTTAAATTAAGGTGATATGGCTCATGAAACTGATATCAGTTGCCGCCTAGATTTTATGGTACGCGACGCGGCTTAGAGTGTATGCGACAGAAGTAGAAACGATATGATTTTGCTCATTAACAACTGGGAAACTTTCATATGGTCATTTTTACATAGGTAACTTGATGACATCTCTAAGTTTGCCATTACTCATAGACATTCACACAAATGGAATGCGGCTGCGGTTTGCGGTTCCCCCTGATCCTATAAACCTAATGAAGAGCGGTTTCCATTAAATGAAATGAAATCTGTTCTTGCACCCATCGTTCAAAAGGTTTATCCGAAAGTCCTTGATTCGTACCGCCATTGTAAACCGTAAAAGTGGGATATTGTAGTCTGATTCACCTCGAACCAGCCGGTCTTGGCTGGGGTATATTTACCTAATCAATGTTTTATTTTCAAAATTGTCTGCTTATACACATGTGCTTGGAGCTCAAACTTTTGTTTTATTCTCCGTCATATAGCCCCGAACATAACGTTTGGATTTGGCCAACCCATCTCCTTGCATGGGCCATTCTGATTGCTGTACGCGTGCTTGCCATCAAACATTGCAGTTGGGGCGTTCATGTTCCATTCAAGAAACAGCTTCTCCGTTACTGTCCTCTATTTTCTGTCACTGGGATTTGTACGACACAATTGTGTTATCGATGCGCGATCGCGTGGAACAATGAGTTAGTTGCTTTTTGTTTGGTGTTCCCTTTGTTATGTTCCTGTGTGCGGTTACTTTTTGTTTTCCGCCTTTATGGTAGACTTTTGAATTTCCACGCGCCTATTCGCCTGATGTCTCGCGATCTGGTGAGCTGCTTAAGGTTAAGTTCCGTCGGGGTGCTCATTTATGATCAAGAGTGGTCACAGTACTCTGGAATCGAACCCAATTGTCCCATGCGCCTCTGGTTTATTATCTGATGTGCACTTTAGAGCTGTTCACGCAACTTTGAAACTTTAGCGTAACCGAACAATCTTACCACGTTTCCTACTAGCTAAGCTTGTGTGAGCTAAAACTGTAAGAGCTTGTCATGCAACAATACAGTGACAGTTAAAATCTCGCTTGTTTTTCGTGAAGTCAGTTCCAGGAGATGCACAACTACAGTCTTCTTCATCTTTTAACTTTTACTAGCTTTAATCGGTCTTTTGTCATTCGATGTTGCTTACTTGACTGGCCAGTTCGGACAGTTTTCTCTTAAACCATCATCTGTTCCCCTCGACCAGAAACGTAAGTTTGCTGCCGAACAACTTCCTCTTTCGTCGCAGACTTGGACGCGAATTGAGCATGTTGCAATTAGGTATCAATGTTCAGGTTGTTTGCGAGATTGTCTCTCATGTTTATAGACCTGTGTCAACTCTGTTGACGCTTTAGTTCGTGTTAACTTAGTTGTGCGTTCCGGTAGTGCTTCACGGATCTGGCTCACACGGATAAATGCAAGCAACCTGTCAGCTAGTGCTGAGCTGACCAATTGGCAAATCGAACTTGCTAGTTGACTAGGCTTTATGCCCTCGAGTGGTTAAAGCAACATAGGGCACGCCTGTAGAAGCCTCTCCATTCAGGTAATCAAAGTTATTGTGTAGTGACTCATCACGCCATAAACTACCTAGTTTCTGCGCTTTTCCTCATTACTGACGCAGGGGGATCATCCCTTGTAAAATATGTGATATAAATGTGATGTATTTAGCCTGATGATTAGTAACTGGAAACGAGTTTGTTCGCCACACAGTATTTTTCGTGACTATGCTGGGATTTTTTACGCGATTTCCAAGAATCGTCAACGTCTAAAAGTTCCACCTTGAAAACATCCTCATACTTTCTAAACCAGAACTCAAACGTAGCGCCAGCCACAGGGTTAGAACGAAACTCACTAATTGAGGTAGTTAGAGATTCTGCTGTAGATTTAATGGATTCGTTTGATCCCGTTATCTGCTACTGCAAACTCCGCCTCTGCATCACTGTTGCAATCAGTTTTAACTGTGCTTGCTCGAGTTGTTTCTGTTGCTGTTGAAGGAAGGTTTGCACCTACTCGAACGTAAGTGACATCGTGAATCGCCAATCGTTGTGAACCTTCGAAATAAGTACGCTGGTTCGTTGACGGAATAATAATGCGTTTGATAAGAATCGAATTCTTCTCGTAATGAATGAAACTGAATTCTTGGCCTCGAGAAATACTCGACTGTCCCCGTTAGTTGCTACCAAGACAAACCAAAAGACGAGTGTAAAACAATTTTGTTACACTGCAAAAAGTGTGCATCAGGGCGAAAACTACAAAGTGTTTATATGGTGCATAATAACTTATAGACATTTTCGAATCAGAAGATCGAAGGAGAGTTACCAAAAGTAGTAGTTAAGCTCACTAAGCCACCAATGAACATAGCAGAATAAAGGTCGAACAGGCAGAAAAATAACGAAGGTTACTTTTCGTTTGTTCAGGACACTTCCGCTCACTCCGATTGGGTAAAATCGCTTTCTCGACGAAGGAGGCGGTTGTCAACGGAGAAAAATGGATTCCCTAATAAAGTTCTCGTATATTCCAAGTTTGATTACGAAGGGGTAGGCTGGTCAACCTTATCCCACCTCACTATGGATGATAAAGGTGGGCGATATGTTGCCGTAATCCCTGCCCGAGGCATAACAGTAAATTGCCTGCAGAATGTTTCCATACTTCGCGGACACACCTTTTCTCGATAGACAGTTTCAGAGCACAGCTGTGCCAACTTAATCAAGGGCTCCTCTGATTGTCCAAGAAAGCACCTATCAGCCTTTTATGTGAATGGCAGATTTCAAGCATTTGGTGGAGTGTGAACATGTGATAATTGCAACCTCGGCCAGAACGAAACCCAGCTTGCTCCTCACGAGTATGTTTTTCGCGCGTTTCGCTTGGTCTACGAAGTACAATATCTGTGACTACTTTGATGCAATAAGAAACACGTTAATCCTTCTGTGATTTGTACGCGAAGCGCTTGAGACCTTTTCGAAAATGGGTGCAATGTTGGCCAAATTCCAATCATTTGGAACAACTTCACTGATCCAGAGTTTCTGCAGCAGAGCTGTCAGGCCCCTTAACTAAGGCTGGGCCACCATCTTTAAAATGGTCAAGAGAGGGTTCATCTGGGTCGAGTGCCTTGTGATGTATTAGAAATCTGATCTCTGTGGTGACTTCTGTTTCCGAAGGCGAAGAAATGTCAGCAGACCAATGAGCACAAACAGAGCCCGGAAGCATAGTCAGTGAGGCGAATGACCGGTTGAACTACTGTTGGAAGTATTCAGTCCAGTGTCCTAAGCGTCGTTGCAGGTTTTGATTAGGTTCATCAATAGTTTCACAGATTACTCCGTTCACGCCTAGCTTTCTGCTGCCAGTTGCTTGGATGGAACGCAAAGGTTTTCGAGAGTTCCCGGTAAAAGCAGCATGTTCTACCTTGATAGCCTGTTATGTCCACCAGCCCTCGAGATCCTCTCGTAATTGCTTCCAGAGCTTCAGACGAGTAGCCTTGCAAACCGAATTATACTCACTGTTGGATGGAGTGTTCCATTGAGCGTCAAGAAGTTCGAGTGATCATACAATGACCAAGCGGTTGGCAACTGGACGAGCAGTAGTATCACACTTGGCAGTACCGCACTTCTACATTACATGCCGTATGTATGCCCAGTCCGGTTTAGTGTTGTCTGGTGAGTGAAGTCCTAGATTAGGAACAAACATCGTAGTAAGTATAGTGCGTTTGTGCTCTTGATAGTTTGTATATACCAAGTTGTGTTTGTCGACGAAGTGGCCTCTGACGGAAGCGCAGGATGAACTTGGCACGTTGGTCAGCGCTTAGCCTACCTACTTGAGTGTTAAAGTTTCTAGCCAGTACTGCAATGTCCGTGTGCCGCGCCGTTTGCAAAAGGCTAGGGAGCTTGAAATGTCAGTCATTTTTGGCCGCATCTGGACTACAGTCTGTGAAGACATATATCGCAATAACAGACAGACAGCCTTTGTGACGAGTACTTCTCGATGCTCTCTCCATACCTTCGAGTCTGAGCATAAAGTTGGATGTTGATAGGAATCCAGTCAAACAACACCTCTTTTTATGCGATTGGGGCAATTCTAGCCCCGGCTTGGCCAATAGCTTGAGCTGCGTGGTCTCAAAGCAAGCGCAGATTGTTATGCTCACGGTGAAGCGGCTGGTGGAGATTGAAATCGTATCACTGAGCTAAAATTTTGAAGTCGTGTTTCAGCTAGACAGCCGTACACAGCGAAGGTCTACAACGTACGTACGAGGACAGCCTATTGACCTATCTGCACAAGTGTTCAAACGCTGAAGATGGCAAGCTTAGCTAGTATTCCGGGGCGAGTAGAGGTTTGTGTCCTTCGAGCAAAGAAACCTTGGTGTTTGACACACTATTCGCCGCGGGCAATAAATGAGGCATGCCTTTTGTGCGTGTGTCTGAAAACGGGATTGGGAGGTCAGTAGGTATAGAGTTTATTGTCAGGAAAGGGGCAAATGAGACAAGTTGGTGTGATGTTTTTAAACATGACATGGGATTAAAGCCGACGCCTCGGCCAACTAATTATGATAGGAAGACAATACAAAATTTGTAATTAATATACTTTTAAGTCAGCTGTTCCGTTAGCGGATTACCTGTTGATAGTATCGTTATGATAACAGGCCTGGTATTTTTTATCAATAAATCATGTAAGGTGGCCACTTTCCAGCAGTGTTTTCTATAGGAGTTACTGGTCTTATTCCCTTCTGTCAAGTGTGACAACTCGGCGCTGGATAATTTGTGCATTACCTCGCTTTTCTAGGTAGTATGTGCACGCTAAACTGAACCGTTGTTAGCGCGATCATCAAACACTTACGGGAAATTAGACAGGATATCACTGTATGCCCAGTTAAGTAGTGAGTTAACAAAATTTCCAATCTCAAAAGATGACGGTTCATTGACGGAAATGGTGATCAACAAGTAGACTTATCAATGTCGCATGAACTAGAGCTAGAAGGAGTAAGAAAGAGAAGGAGAGAGGGAGAGAAGAAAAAAAGAGGTGATCGTGCATACAACTGTCGGTCTGTCGTACACGAAATCAGTTGTATCTGAATAAACAATGTTTATAGAAAATATTAACCTGAAGATGTGTTTGCATGTATGTGTATAAAGTTGTCGGGTGTGCTGTGCCTTTGATTAAAATCCCCTTTTTAATCGCTATCTGAAACATCCGGGCTGATGGATACTTCGAATTTTTACTAACAAGTATGTTAATTTTGTTGTTGCCTGTTAATATTGGAGATACACTTTATTATTATTGTTATCTTTCTGATCATTCTCTCTAGGTCATTAACCGTGGAAAGCGCTCGTCTGGTGTATCTCTTGTTGCTACTCGATTGCACGGTGGCTTATATTTGGCGCAAACATCATGAATCGCTTCATCGCCTAATCTTCCAACCTGCGGAGATAGATCGGTTTTGGTCAGATGTATTGCATCCGATAGAAACATTTCCTCTGCTCGTATGTCTTCTTGGCCGTCCGACGGTTGGGTTTTTATGGGTAGGCGTTGTGGTAAAAGAATGTCTTGCTGCACGTTTTTTCCGACTTTTCTGGGACTGCTGTGATTGGACGCGAAGTCAATCGATCAAGTGGTTTCTGACGTGTTGCTGGCTTTTCTACTGGATTCAGGGATGGGTAACCTTCTTTCAGCAGGTAGGTCATAAAATGCATTTGTGAAAAAGTCCAGTTACCATGTTGTGCATCTGATTTAAATTGTGTCCTAACGTTCCACGCTGCATACATGATGTAGATTGTTTACGATTATTTTTGTGTACGTCAATACTGTGAGATGCATGCATTTCGTCTATTCCTATCAGTCGATTACAAGATATTCACTTATATGGTGACAACAATGAAACGAACGAACGTCACGTGGGTACACATGAGGATGGGATGATCACCTTAATACCACGGCAACCAGATTGATTGCATCACCATCTTCTGCCAATACAGCGCCGGTTCGTGACGCCCGATTAACGACACTTTCGAAAACGTCAACATCTTGGGGTTGAGATTGTTTTACGGGACCATAAACAGAGTGACGGAGTCAACCACGTGACTTGTTGTGATTAATTGTTCCGCGGTCGACTATGCGGATTTTGTTTTTCTCGAATGTGGGCATGCCGACTCGTACTGAGTCGTTGTCTGCACTATGCACTTTGGAATGTGGTCCGCCTTCCTCTGTTGGAATTTGCGGTCAGTTCCGACAATGTATGTCATCGGAACTACAGATGAACTGGTAGATGAGAGGTGATGGGCAGGTACTTTCAAGAAAGAATCACCAGGGCAGTGGACAATAATACTGCGAGTGCAAAGTGACAAACACAATTCTGCTGCAAGATAAATGCAGCCAATAGCAGATTCCATCTTTCTGCGTAAACCATTAACGTCTTGGTCTCCCGTATAAGCAAGGCTGATGGAAACGTACTTATTGGGTGCTGACTGTGGTTAAGAATTTATCACTGGCTCCTTTCCATAAGTTTCAACAAATTTGGCGGGATACTCATCTACAAACAGAACCTTTTCCAAGAGACTTTATGTGGTCGGTTGTACATAATAGATCTGCCATTTGAGGGGGAGTTCGCACGTAAGTCACGGGTACAACTGAAGGGGACTGTGGTTGCTACTGATTCCGTGTGGCTTTCAGATCAATAGACCGGGTCAATGCACTGTCTAAGGAAGGTTGCGAGTCATCTCTTTTTCATGAGTAACAAAGAGATTTCGGTGAATGAAGTTAAATTAGCGTAAAGGATTTATGGAATGATCACAGCCAGTATACTTTGAAATGTCATTCATATAATGTTTATGAAACAAGGAACGGTCTTTGGAATCACATGGTCTATCATCGGTCATTTTACGAAAAACATCAGCTGATGTCGGACACTACGGACTGCCCATTATAACACTGTCAACTTGCTTCGAACTCAAACCGTATATTTTCCATACACAAAAATTAATCCTTTACGATGATCGACAGCAATGGATTTTAGAAAATTACGAAGCAAAATAAAGTTACCTAAAAAATCAACTGTTCCATGTAAGGGTGCATTTGTGCATAGTGAGTCAACATCAATTGAGTACAGTTTTTGTGAAGAACATCAAAATGTTCCCAAAAGTATCACATAACTCAGTAGAGTCTTCTACGGAGCGAGAGCTGAGGGTTTTACGAATAGGACCATGAAGCTGAATTGACCATCAAACGGAGTTTGACGTGCTGAATCATCCACGGCAGAGATATGCATCAAGGGAACACTGGCTTCGTGTCGTTTAGGCAATCTTCTTACCCTGTGTGTATGGGTCCTAATCGATTTCAGTTGTTTTTACTCCCAAATTATATAGCCGTGCGATAAAAAGGTCTGAGGTTTCCTGGATATTTGTTTTTCCACCGTTACTGCCGGGCGTACCGTCAACTGTGAACCTCTGTTCATCAGCCAATACGGCACACATTCTCATCGAGTAATCATCCTTCTTTACGGTTACACTGCCAGCACTTTTGTCTGGTTTCGTTTGTTTATTGGTCTCATAATGTTCTCGGAGGAAAAAACAATACTGATGAATAGATGACAATAGAAACGGATGTGAACTGTCGATCATTTTAACACGAAGTCAGCCTGTATTTTCTCACGAAGTGAGATACAACCCTTTCGGTTGATCGTGTACGTTTTCAAACCGAACTTTAGTCATCACTTGGGTTGACTTTCTTCAGCGAGATTTTGTATTTCAATTTCAGAGGATATACTTTATCTGTATGAACTGCTTACTTGGCAAGTTGTGAATATGTTTCAGGGCAACACTAAGAAAATTGGGTGTCAGTGCTACGACTGAAAGAACATTCCATATTGTGTACATGTCATTTACTTGGTTTTCATTTCTTCACTGTGGTCGAGAATCTTCATTTAACCGCTCCGGTATTGGCTGTCCTATCTTGAACTTCAGATTGTTTGCCAAAGTTAATGGTTGTATGGCTGATATGGTAACTGTTTATCTGTTGATTTCGTTTTGGCCCTGAGTAGAACTTATCGCACAAAAACATACATTGTTATGCAAAACAAAAGTGGTTAACTGGTCTGGGGTCTTGTGTGAAATTGCATAGTTTTATCTGCAGACTGAACGCACTTCCGAATATCCGCTAGCTCTGGATGAATGGAACCACGTTGTCGGTGTTGCTCGGCACACTATACTAATCGATGAAGTAACCTTTGCTGAGTAATGCGCATGCATCGTGTTAGTTTCGTGCGACTGCACAGTTCCACCGATATCAACATGCTGACTGTCAAAGACCAAGATTTTACAATCGATCACGATTGCGTAGATGGTCTATTGAACCCTGACTTCGCCACAAGAAACTGGATTGAACGGTGCCCTAACATAGCCTCATTTGTGAACAACTCATTGGTGATATGGACATCCTCACACTTCTACTTGATGATGATTCAGTCTATGCATGAGCTGCCACCAAGACTACGGGAACGCGTAAGTAGGTATTTCTCGATCAGAACAGTCATCGTTGTCAGCATCTGCTCAGAATGACCGAATATTTCAATATGGTACCACCATAACTAATCAGTACTGCTGCATGTTGACGGTTAGTTCATCTTACATCAAAACTGGCCCCTTTTGGGAGGAATTCTCACGGATTACGTTGTTTATTTTGCCTTCATTTTCACATGGTACTAAGGATATGATGTTCAGTTGGACGGAGTGGTGAAAGATACAGTAGGTTCGATTGAAAATGTGTCAATCGAAGAATGCACGCCATTCAACAGAGGTCAACTAGACGAACGATACTGGGAGGCGAACGCACACGTAAATGTGGAGTCATCTGAGAACACGAGCCCTACTTTTTTGCGCATGAGGTCCCAGCGAGCTAGCAGATGATATCTGTTCCTGATTTTTTGTTTTGTCAATGAATGTGCACGTGTGCTGTGTAGTAGCTAAACACTGGACACCACAATATCATTGCTCTTGGTCATAGAGTGTAATCTTTTGACAGTCCCTAATAACTTACGGAAACTGATGTTCGTCTTATTACTTTCAGGGCAATTCGTTGAGCCTGGCCTCAGTAGACGTGTCCGCGGCTTACGTTGGCCTTCGCAGCCACCAACCGGTCGTCGCAGGCCTGTTATTAGCATTTTATACGTACGCGGGCCCCCTCTATTGGCAGCTGGCCTATGTGGTTCGCTTTGCGCTTCCCAAAGAAATCGAGTCACACGTTGCTTCCTCATTAGCTTGCTTTCGCCTCGGGTTTGCCTTTCTACCCATGACATTTTGTGCGACAGTCTGCTTCTTACTTCAGTCTCACCTGTTCATTTGGACTGTATTCACGCCGAAGTTACTTTATTTGGCAATGTTCCACGTTGTCTTTATCCCGGTGCTTATCAGCTGGGGTGCAATGCGTGTGTAAACATTGTACTTTTATAATCTTTAGCCCTTCGGGTTTCATGTTGTCTCATAACCATGTTTTTCTACCAATTTTCTACTGTGATATAACTTTGTATAACGTTTTTGCAGACTAACACTTGACGTGTATTTTCCCAACATTTCCAAAGCAACGAACAAAAGAGGCGTCATATCCGGTTCTTTTTTGGGTTACATTTTATCTTGTAATATGTTAACAATGGTTTAGAGAAGGTAAGCATTTCTCATCTACAATGACATTCCTATTATGATTACAAGCGTCTGGCTACTTAAGTAGATTTGAAACAAGCCTGTTTTCAACATCTTACTGTTTGAGTTTCGTCGTTAGGATTTTCACGTGAAGTGTGAATAGCATGTAACCAGTCAGCCGTTGGATATTTTCAAATTAATAAACGTTTGATGAATTGTACTGGATTCTTACGCGTTTACCGTGTAAACTGTAAAGTTCCTTCGTCTAGATTTTGATATGACTGGAGAAGTTTGTTTAATCTTTCAAAAATACATTTTACCAAGAACACGTGACCTTGGATTTTCATTGTTATAAGTTGACTACGGATGGGCTATTGAAAATTTCGCTCAGCGGACTGGATAAAACATGGCCTAAACCTTGCTGAAATCTCTGTTCTTGGGATCATAGATGAGACTCATTTTTCAAGACGTTCGGTCAATCTAACCCTTATTTTCTGATAGTCCCGATTGAACTATTCGTTCAACAACTCGGCTATGTCCATTGTGATGTTATTGGTATGAAGATCAACATGCTTACCTGTGAAACACTTGGGCAAGAATTCACTTTTCCATTGAAACAAGGACCTGTATTATTGGTGTTCAATCGGATTGAAACTGCAGTCGAAAGTAATCTATCAGGAAACTTCCTTTGAGTGTCAGAGTCAGTACAGTGTGCGATTAAGTTGATACCGCATGTTGTTTGTATCCAAAGTACAGCATATCATCACAGCGAGCATAGCCGACGACTAGTTCGCAGTTGACAGGATGTTTACCCCGAACAGACTCTGAAAACAAAATTCACAAGTGTTGTACTTGTTGATTGTCATATTTTATTTCTGCATCATATTGTCCTCTTCCCCATCATACTGATCCCTCCATATATTATCGTAATCTAGCTTTTCTGTTCATTATGTTATAGATCACGCCTCGTTTTCTGATTGATTAACGTCTTTCTATCTGGCGTTGTATTCTCTGCGCTGTCGGTTACTTCTCGCAAGTCTATTCGTTACATTGAAATAGCTCAATGCAACCTTAACAACCGTGTACAACAATAGAGAATGCGTACAAAGAAGAAAAATCAACCGTATTCGTTAAACAGGTGGACGTAAGAGGTAACAAAGCGAGGATATACCGGACTAGAAACCCAGCAGTAGACATACTTTTGATTGAATTGGAAGGGCCTCATGCCAGGAGACCAAAGAGTTTGGTAACCACAATATTAACCAATCACCAGGCATCTCTAAAAATAGCAATCTATTGAAACACATCTGTGATAGTATTACTATGTGTACAACACATCGTTCGCAGTCGGATTGCAACTTTCTAACAATCATATAGCGAAATCGTTTCGGTACTACCTAAATAATACTAACCAAATCGAATTGGCCACATATCTATGCTGTGAGAAATGTTTACTTGATACTGAGGTC
>LUCH01018512.1:0-13759 GCA_013368495.1 Paragonimus heterotremus | reverse complement strand
TGATCTGTACATCGTCGGCCGAACGGATACGAAGTTCCTGAATTATTTGCTCCGTAAGTGGTTGTAGATCAAGCCGAAGTGGGCCATCCATGCTCAAGGCGATGCCGTCCACTTCGACAATCGAACGAATCATAGGCTGGAGAACGCACCCAAGAGACTTCCTAGCCGTCACCATTCAGAAAATATGGAACCACAGTGAGTGGCTGCTAGGGGAGTGCGAAATACAAACGACCTATGGGTGCGACCGTCGTGAGGTTGTGGAGGTTGACTGGTAGGTGAAGAATATTCTTCACAGAATGACGACGTTCGCACGTCGCCTCGTCCAAAACCATCCGAAACGACGGACTCCATGACTCCCTTTCGAAACAGTATCTGAGTGCTGGGTAAGCACTTTTCTAGTGATCACCTTGAACATTGCAGTTTTGAGTGCAACAAAATGGTGGCGCTTTCGTCGTCGATAGCATACACGGCACATGTGAGTGCATTTTTTGCTGTATGATGTAGCTTCCATGCATTCACATTCCGTCGGTGTTTCATAAACATTTCTACCCCCACGATATGGTGTTTTGTAGTGTTCATTTTCTTATACAAAGGTGAGGTCCCCATTCACGACTGGTGGCTTGCAGAGAACAATTTGCCAATTCGACGGATGGTAGGCCGGCAGCTTCTGTCGCTTGCTGCAGGCAATTTCAACCGCCACTATAAAGCGCTTAATCATGTATTCGAAAAACTGTATGACTGCTACAGCCGCACGCCGGTGGCTTGCTTGAACACCATCATTGTTTTTGCCAGCAAGATAGTGGAACGTGCTAATACTTGTTTACCTTTATACGACTTCCCGATGAGTTCAACTAGAAGTGGTTTGCAAACGAGGTGAGTGAAGAAGCCTACATCAGGACTGCCATGGAGACAATACGGCGACCCGGTACAGATGGACGGTAATTGTTGTGACATCGATCAGCTGATTTTTCACTCCAAATGTATCCAAATGGTAGACATAGACGAGTGTCCATTCTGTGGCAATCAGCTCCAATCTCCGTCGCCTGGTAAGTGCACGTTTCGAATCCTTATTTTTGTCAGTTCCATCTACTTCAGCTGTTGTTCGCACTTACCCAGCGATAACGGAGTGCACACACCACCACAACGGATGTTGACTTAGACCGGTCCGCTGACAGTGTGACGCTTCCACACAGGTCAAAGAAAGTGCGAATCAACATCACCTGGAGCGACTATCCTGTTGATATAATTACGGAAAGGAAGTCCCTTCATATATGCGTTCACAAATTTCTTGCAGATATCACTTGCGATGAGCGACATGATGATGAAGACTTCAAGTGATACACGGTTTCAATCATCCGGGAGAACACCAATACTATATGAAGACCGGAGGATACCTTCTGTGCGGGGAAAAAGTGGAGGTAGTATGTACATTTATTCACAATTATCAGATATATTATTCAAGATTCTGTCCTCGTGTTTCTGTCCCTAATGACTTCACTCGTCCACCTATGTGTTTCAGCATAGGGAACGGTTTGGCACAACTCGTAAGGTAGGACGAATGGACGGAGCAGTTATAAATGTCTAATCACTGAGTACAGTTCGGCATAACTCATAGGGTAGGGCAGACGGACGGATAAATTCTAGGTGTGTAAGCGTGAAGTACAGTTCAGCATAACTCGTAAGGTAGGACGAATGGACAGAGCAGTTCTAGGTGTGTAAGCATTAAGTACAATTAAGCATAACTCGTCAGTTAGGGCAGATGTACGGAGCAGTTATAGGCGTGTAAGCATGGAGCACATTTTGGTATATTTTAAGTCAGCTGGACGGAGCAGCTATTAAGGTGAATAAGTACGGCATAATTAGACGTTGATCATAGCTTAAGTGAACTGGACGGAACAGCTAGTTGTGCGAACGCATAGTACATACTTAGGCATTGATCATAGTTTATGTCAACTGGAGGGAATAACGAATAATGTGAACGCATACTGCATACTTGAGCGTCGATCATGGTTTAAGTCAACTGCACGGAGCAGATTCTAGTGTGGATGGATACTACGTACTTAGGCGTTGATCACGGTTGAAGTCAACCGGACGGAGCAGCTACCAATCTCAGTGTAAGACATGAATCGGAATAACCAATGCGTGCAATAATGTCGAAGTATACTATATAATTTGAATAGAATAGTCAGAAGACACAAATTACGATATGAATTCATCTCGCACGCTCTCGTCAGTCGTAAACGTGTGACTAACATGAAAACTGAACAAAACAAGACTTAAAGGAAACGGTTAGAAGTACAAACTAGGCTGGATCGTGAATGGCACTCACGGTCAAACCCACGGTAAACGTAGGTTGAAAGTCAGTTGTTTTTGTGCACATAGGACCGGCTGTTGACGGCTGGTCAACGAAGCTTCAATATACTTGAGAATTTGTGAGCGTTCATCAAAATCTTAAACGAAGATGCATTGTTGGCACTGTGACCTGTAGTCAGTAATTGCCTTGTAATGGATGAATCGGCCTTTCCTCCTCGCAGAGTGTCGCTCATTGGCAGGCTAGACATTGCGACTCTCAACCAGTTGGGGATGTGCTCCTTGGCCCTGATTTAAAGCATCCTTTTTGTTCTACTAATGTATGTTTCCGCAATTGCAGGAAAACTGATAGATGCAATGATTGGTAGAAAACATAGGGGTTTACTTTTTGACCGGGGGTAGAGGTAACCTAGTGGTTTGTGAGAGCGGGACAAGTTTTGCCGCATTGTACACCCGTTTTAGCGCGGCGCTGATCATCTTACCAAAGGTGTTAAACAGACTATCTCCTTTGAAGTTGGATGTAAACATCTTTTTTGGAAACGTCCAAAGTTGTGTTTTTTGCAAGTGTAAATTTGCCGGACTTCGGAATGAAACGTTCGGGGAAATTGCTAGCACGAAGCGGTTCATACAACACTGTTTGCTCGGCTCGTGATCTGTTTTGGGGGCATATTCTTCATGCTCTGTAAAACAGTGTGCGTACTGAAGATCTTTTGTATGCAACAGGAGCAAAACTCACAAAATTCATGTATTGTCCAGTGCTTGTTGGCTTATGGTACACAGAACGTTTGATAGAACCGTCGGAACGGCGCCAAACCAGGATGTCCAATAAGGGCAAACTGTTCTCAACCTCGCACTAATCTGTGAGTGACACATTCGTGTGGACGGGGTTTAACGCTTGAATCGTTTTTCCAGTTGACTTAATTTATGATAAAAGTATAAGCATGTCACATGCATCCATGCTTGTAGTTGCTCCGTTCAGCTCACTCAAGGTATGGTCATCGCCTGACCAAGTAGTATGCGTTTAAATTAGCAACTACTTTGTCCAGTTCGCTTGAGCTATGGGCAACGTCTAAGTATGTCGCATGTATTCAGCTTAGTAGCTGTTCCGTCCAGTTCACTTAAACTATGATCAACGGATAATTATTTCGCATATGTTGACCTTAATAGCTGCTCCATGCAGTTCACTTGAGCTATGATCAACGTCTAAGTATTTAATATGCGTTCACACAGGTAACTCCCCTGTCCAGTTCACTCAACCTGTGATCAAATTTGATAAGCAGAAATCGGGAGAATTCAGAATATACGTGTATTTAGACAGTTGGGCATTAGTTGTAATGATCTCGTTCAGTTCTGGTCAAAAATGAGATGACATACTGGAAGCCGTCAGTGAAGTCTGTAGCCGGCGAAACCATAGACGAACTGTCATCAGACTCCTAATCGTCCATTATACGACGATAGGAGGGTAGTATCTGAAGTGGTAAATGTGGGAATCAATGTTTTCGTCGGATAAATAATGAAGATCAAATTTGGTCATTATCTGTCAGATAACCGAGCATTGACTCACGTACGCGTGACAAGCTATATTCAAGAATAATCAAGCAATAAACAAAACAATACGTACGTTGTTAACGATAGAGTGGGACGTGTTACCCATGTTTACACTACACCATAGGTAGAATCAACCGGGTGAAAACGTAAATCATTTTCCACTGGAAATACTATGAAGGAACTAAGTTGAACATATAATTCAGGTGAATAATTAACCAACCACCGTGCGGGCATAGTCTTCATTAAGAATTGCTGTGATATTTCGTGTACAATGCAATGGAGACGCAACGTGGTCGAGGATTACAAATTCAATCATATCCACAAAACCACAAGGAATTTGAGCGTTTCTGCCATACAGGTTATGTACTCTACCACGGAAATTCTGACGGAAGCGTTTTCAGGACATAGAATCGATGAGGAAAGTCAACATGAAGTTTTCGTCGGAAAAAATGTCAACACATTTTTTCCAACAAAAGTGCAAATGGAGACAAGTTTTACGTACAGATGATTTTTCTCATTGCAACGCAACTGTTATATTCGACAAAGTACAGTTATTTGTCCCATAAGATGCGTTTTAATATTTCATGAAAAATGTGAAAAATATTTTTCGCGCCTGAATGGTCGTTTTCAACTCGCTTCGGCCTTGAAGTAACATAACGGCAAACTACAAAATAGCCGTTACAAATATCATAGTCTTTCCAGTTGATAGTGTTCTTTGATATCATTTTTTCAGCAGATCACCTTGTTTCCATTTCAGCGTACATTTTGATTTCATGGAAAAGTTAACGAAAATGGTACCAGCAAGTTGTCACTCATGATGAGTTGTCCTACGGTGAAGTAGTTGATGGGCGTTTCTCATGTTTGTAATATTATAAAACCTTATTGCTCATGTTTCAACGACAGTTCGATTGTCGAAACTATAATCACGCTTTCCTGCTTAATCACGCCGAAATCTAGATAAAAGCATATGTTTCCACGTCTATGACGTCGATTTTCATTATATTTTACCTTCATATTTCCGAAATAACGTGGAATGCGACTCTGCGTTATTTTTAATAATTCCTATGCCATTAAACAGCCGCAAATTTCTTGTTTACGTCTTCGAAAGATTGAAACAAAGAAATCACTAGGTAACCGATTTTCAAGATTTTAGATTCTGCAACATATCACGGATTTTCAACAAAGTTAATAGCTACGAATTATTTTTTAACTAAAAAACAACGCAGATATTCACGTTCTGCCAATTACACGCAGCGTATTTCTAGACATTCCAGCAATGTTACAGACATTCGCTAGTTCTTGTCCAGTAATTCGAATATTTCGTCCTGAACTTGTAAAGTTCCCTGGTTCGTTTTGTACAGAAGAAATCTGCATATAACTGCAAATATCTCCAGGCGCTGCAGGCCACGCGTTACTGTGGGTATCTGCCTTTTTCTCTAGCACTCAAGTACTTCACCCTTCCTTATTTTTAGGTCTTACGCGATGTATAGCAACAGCTGCTGAGCCCAAGGAGAAAACCTTGAACGCCGTAGTACTCTGTGTCTGCGCAATGAGGAAATCACACCCTCTGTCACGTCCTCAGGAGGCGTTTTCGGTTTGGGTGGCACGCGCGCGGCTAGCCAGCGACACAGCAGCTGTTGTCCAGGATTAAAATTCATAGGTAGAAGGCCCCCCACATTAGTCACCCTTCTAGGGAGCTGATGCAGTGAGATCACCTCCGACGTCCCCAAAATTCTAAACTCCCTGCGACGTGAGAGATGCTTTGCCAGTACCACCGCGCAGGTTCACATTACCTTGTGAATGTAGACTTTCTGCAAACCACTAGCATTAAAGTTAATGTGTTGGCGTAAGTATCGCAGAATTGCTGGTAGCTGTATAATGAATCCGCACCACCTCTACTACTGTAGGCTACATTCACTAGGATAACAATGTTTTAGCTACTACCGTTGGGAACGCCGCTCAACCAGCATGACGCTTGTTTGGATCCTGAGGGTCGACCGGAGTTTCCGTCGACGTTCGTCCTCTGGCGGCTGCCGTGTTGTTGTGCTGAAGTTTCTCTCAAGTCCAGCTCCATAGCGCCCTTAATCGTTGCACTGAAGTCCGCTTGTGAACGGTGAGTAAATAAATAAAGTTTGTTTGTAGATCCACCGTATTTTCACTGCGACTTCCGATCCGCGTTCATATAAAGCTGGGAAAACCTTGGGTGCACGAACCTCGGAATTAGCATCACGATAGAACTTGCACAAAATTCAAACATGAGCCACAATAATACGAAATTCATTGGTGAGTTTGAAATTCTATATCTTGGTATATACGTAATGCAACCTTAAAGTTTGCATACTTATATATATGCGTACACCCCTTAAAATTTTGTCGTCATCAAACACGAAATGTGTACACTGCGCATACGAATAAAAATTTGCGTACACTACCATAGAACGATTTGCCGTTCAAATAAAAAATATCTCCAAACATAAACACCTCATTCATCTGTTGACACGCCTTGGAAGTGACCGCAGAGAAAACAGAGAAGGAACAACCCGCTTATCATCAACCAATCAAACGACTTTCACAGTGGCGCCCACCGGCCATTGCATATGCGGACCACCATTTTAAAAAATTGCGCATCAAGAAGCAGACGACAATGGTGAAATAAAATGCAGCTAACTCTGTAACCTCTCTCTATAATCTAGCTTCGTTGATTAGGTTGCCTTTGGTGGTCTCAATAAACCACGCCGGGATAATGGGTAGTTTTATGGTAATTTCCCCCAACAAATTTCTCATCCATAGGGTAATTTGTGCTGGCTGGGTTCACCTAGTAAACTATGTGTACAACTGAAAACTAGTCCGGATGCAGTAGCGTTCAACTCCTCGTTAACCGTGTTCCGTAGTCTCGAAAGAACTAACGCGAGCGCCTCTTTCTAAGAAGTATTGACAGGTGCACTAACAGCGGCTTTTAGTTATTGATGAAAACGCTCAACCATCCCGTTTGCCGCCAGATGGTAAGCCGCATGCGAGTGTGCTTGCATTCTAACGTAGTGTGGTCCACGATTTCTGGTCACCACTGCCGGATAACCAAACCGTGCTACCAAACGTTCCAGGAAAGCGCTGGTATAATTTTCGAGAAACAATTAGACAGCGTCGAAAAGTTTGAGCCGTGTCGCTCAAGCCAAATGGTATTCGGGGGAATTTGAAAAGGCCAAAAGATTGATAACTGCAGCTCTGGGTATGCCGTCTTTGGCTACCGAAATCTACTGATAAGCGTGTACCAATTCTATCTTGCTAAAAATAGTTTTTCCATATAAACAACTAGTTATGCCTCATGTGCGGAATTGGATACTTACCAGTGACGGCTGCTTCTCTGAGCACACGGTTACCACCGCATGGGCGCCTATCACCCAGTTTCTTAGCGACTAAATGGAACAATGAGACTCGTGGATTTTCGGCCGCGCGTATTACTCTGAGCTCGAGAATGTGCTCCAATTAGGCTCCAGCAAATCGCAGTTTGGTAAGAACCAATCCACGACGCCATGGTAAGACTGGGGGTCCCTCAGTGCGGATGTGTTGCATGACATTGGTGGTCACTGTTGGAATGTCGTTTTATCTGCGAACAAGTTGTGGGAACACACTGAAGAAATCCGTAAATTGTTTAAGGACTGTAGGTTGTGCATAAATGGGTGTGATGGGCGCAACTGTTGCCTCCGTGTTGAGTATGCTTAGTCTAGTATTTAAATCGGTTAACATACATTGTCTTTTGTCGACGAGAAGATCGAAATGCCGGAGAAAATCGATGCCGATTATGAATAACTGCTCTGTCAGCACACCAGCCACTTTGGTGGGGTCATGGTTAGGTGACGGTGGGTTGGCAGTGGGGTGGTGGTTGTGCTCACGCCGGGGTGACAGTGGGATCTGCTCCCAGATCACTACGTCACCCCACCATTTTATAAGTGGGGTGACAGTGGAGTACGCAACACTCCACCCCACCACCGGCACCACCGATGTCCCACCCTAAACCCACCAAATAGTCGCTCACCCCCCATAACGTCATCGCCACCCCATCACGACCCAACCGCCACCCCATTGTGACCTCACCTCCACCCCACTCTTACCCTACGACAACCCACCCTCACCCCACCGTTCAAAAATACGTCCCAGCCTAGTCCATTTGTCGTGGAAACCAAATGTAACTGTACTAAAAACGCGAAACGACGAGAGCCATTATAAAAATAACATATTTATACGCACCGCCACCAGTACAGAGACGGGGTGTTTGAGAAATCTGTACATGAAACAGTTTCCACGAAAAAAGGGGTACTTCATCCTCCGAGGGAAAATGGTGCCTGACATTTTCGTTTCAGGTGTCACGATACGATGAGTACCTAATCAGATTGTTTTCGGAACACCTTTTGTTTCATCGTTTTACAACTTCCCTGTCTCTAGACCACTTCAACCATATGTTCGGAGGGCCGCGGGTAGCAACAAACCGCCACCTGCCTCAGAACCCTCCCTCGAGAAAATGACCTCTACAGTCACGTAGTAAATTTAAAACGATGAGAACAAACTGCCCCTCATAATCGTCAAAGTCTTGCTGTCCCGAAAAACAATCTTCCGGTATATTCCCGTATAATTCACTTGTATCGCAAGTACCGGATGGAGGACGGTTTGCATCATTTGGCAACCAGTCCACTCAAAGTTGGCGCCCTGAGATGAACAAGCACATATGCTTATGGAAAGGATCAGCTATCAACAGAAAAGCATACCAATTGTTTCACGCCGGCATCTTTGTCCGACAGTAATTCCACTGGACTCCAGTCTTCTGACGACAGATCGGGAGAGGTAGTATCACGTGGACGCGCGGCTCCATGCACTGAGACGTAGACGCTGCACTGTCAAATGACAACCCCAGCAATCTACGTATTTTCAAAATGTTTGCGGTCACGGAGGCTAACCGCTCGTTCATTTGGTTCAAAACAGCTGACGCAGCATAATTAACGAAGTGTGTGAGCGTTTACCAGCATTGATGACAACATTATCACTTGTGTTAGCAGCGGTGACCGTTGTAATGCTTCCCAAATTGACCGGTGGGGATTAGGCAATGGCGGCGTGGTTTCAGCCTGCACCATGCTGACAGAGGCAAGCTGAACCGCTGTAGACGGTTGGGTGGACGAAGACGACGGGGACTAGGAAGTGAGGGTGGGTATTTCAAAATGGAAGGACTATTTTTTTTCCGGAAACAGAATTGCATTACGTTGATTCAATAACACATTTGGACGCTTCTCTGGAGAACCGATACAGATGGTGGCGTCGGATGTGAATGTCTGGTCCGATATATATCGCTCCATACACCACCTTACAAAGCGTTCGGTGCATGGACTAGCTGCTTTTGCATATAAGTACCACCGGGATCGTTGCCTAACTGATCGATGGCAGTTTACCAAACTTCATACATTTTCCGCAATGATGGGGCTTTGGTCATCTAACTAACAGTTCCGACAACATCCAGCTGATTGACAGAGCGACCATGCCGCCGGCAGTGAACTGAACAACACTGAACATCTGAAAATCATTCCCTTTGTCGTATCGTAAACATTTGTGAATATGTTGTAAAAAGATAATGCAATCCGCAGGTTATACTCTGAAGAAATGTAAAATGGGCACAAATACCCAATATGGAAATTGTACACATTTACAAGGAATGTCTGACTGCTTCGTGAAGTTGATGGTACGAGACTGTTTCCTCACGAAAAAATGAACGTCTCTAGAATCTAGAAAATTGTCGAAGAATGGAGCAATCGCGGTGAAAGTACTGTAGCACACAGAACCATCAAGGGAAATGCCAACAACTCTGCAGGGTTTATTATTTATAATTACGGCACTATTAGGGGAAACAAATGAATAAAAGATCTCATTATGTACAAAAAGTACCGAACACCTTGGTAAACAACGTGAATTCAAAACCTCACAGTCCGTCATCTCGTCCATCGATAATGGATACGAACCCAAATTTCTAATTGCATCGAATCGTTTATATATCTGTACAATGGGGTTCACGCTCCCATGAATCCCCCTTTTTATTTGATACATGGAAGACCCAAAAGGAAACGCGGAAAATGAATCAAGTGGACCGTGGTTATGGACATCATCGGGTGAATGAACGAGAGGATGCACGTTGTGCACCATCTCTCGCAAACCATATGCATCCTTAAACTGAGACACACACAGCTTCGTGACACCAAGGGTAAAATTTAAATGGGTCTTGTACAAAAGTGGGTAACACAAGAGGTATATGCTAGTGAACAGGGTTAATAAATGCTTACAGTGCAATCCATCAGGGACATCGTTTAAAATCACAGGTGCTATGTACAGCAAAAATTGTCTGCACTCCGTCGTCTCCCCGTTGACTGCGTCATTCCAACCACGACGTCGGCAAGGGACGTTGTGCGGTAAGCATTTACGAAGTTGAAGCATATCGTTATGAACCAACAAAACATCAGCTGTTGAAAGACGAGCATTCATTCCAATGGGTCCACTTCTCCGCCGGTTAACCAGCCTTTTAACAACTCCCAGACGGACGGAGTGCATGTTACCAGCAAGGAAGGAGGCAATCATACCAACTGAGAGTTCGGTGAACAGGGATGTTCGAGCAAACGCATCAGGTCGAAACATGATATCTGTGGGCACGGGAGCATCAGTAATGGGGAATATTATTTTGTAAGTGTGGTATAAGGCTTTCTGTGTACATTTGTTACAGCCGTAATATCCGCCGTGACCGATGGATTGTTTTACAAAAGACCTGGCAGGTTTATCACGAATAATAGAGGTTATGGAGAGCCTCACAGAGAAATCACAGTTGTTCAGTTTGAAGTCTTCGGTTCACAACTGTTTCAGTTCTGATATAACATCTAACAAAAGGTCCTCTATAAGACATGACTTACCTGATCCACTGCACGTTCAACAACAACTTGAACGTGTCCAGAAAGACGGGCAGGCGACCATGGATCTAAGTTCATGTCAGCTCTTTTCCGTGACTCGAAACGGATTCTTGGATGCGAGCATACAACGACCACTGCGTAGCATCCATCGTCGAATGGCTTTGTAGGAAGGTTCCATCACCAACTCAAAGCATCTTTGACGGTAACATTAGCAGGTGACAAGTGGTCTGATCGCCTGCCTATTATTCTTCTTGGCTAGCGAACCACTGTAAAAAAAAGACGTTGGGTGCACTTAGAAAGGGCTTATGTATGGGTGTACATTACGTATTTTGGGAAAATTTCTTTCCACTTCCCTGGTATCTTCTAGTCCTGACGCCACTTATGTCACGCGTCTGAAGAATCACACGCGTCATCTTCAACCTTGACCCCTCCGGAAAACCTCGTGCCAAGGACAAATCCACCGTGATCTCCATACTTGCCTTTTGGTTTTCATTTGCGTTGGCTCGCTCAAGTCAACTCTTCAGCCGCCATCCGATGGTCCTTTCAGAGCACTTGACCAACAAGACAAGTGCTCTGTCATTGACAAAAACGGAACACGTCATTGGGTGAGCATTGACTTATTGAAGTTTGCCTACATCGATCGCGATTCAACGTCGACGTCTCGTCATTCCAGCCAGCGTGCCCTAGATTCGACTACCGACTCGCAAAACCTTTCCCAATCTGCCCAACCCATGTTCGACACCAGTGACTATACCCTTGTTCCAGCTTCCCAGTCCAATCCCTCCAACTCATTCACCCGTTCTAGACGGACTGTCAGATGGCCCAACATCTATGAAGATTACCGTTACTGACTCACTCTCTGTTTCCTTACTTATCGAGAGTTTTCTCTTTCCTAGCGCTCTAAGGGGGAAGCAATGCAAAGTCTTACATTTTTGTTCTCCTGTTACATACTGTTTTTCACACCTGTTATGCTCACTGTACATGTTAACCAGTTGTCTATTGTTTGAATGAATACACACTTCGTCCCCGAGCACCTCATTTTCTGCTAGCACGTGGTCGTTGTCAGCGAGAGTTAACTGTTAGAACAGCGGATTTTCAATACGTCGAACAAACTGGATCTGCTAAAACTATTCCCTTATTCAGGACGAACGTTATTTTAACTTATAGCGAACGTAGTAATGTGAAATTTATCGTAGACAGTTATTGTAGATTATTTAGTAATCTTGTCGATTTATTTCTTGGTCCCGCTACAAGTCCGACCTTTTTTGAACGTCGTTTAACGCACTCGAAGGTTCCACGCACTTTTCGCCGGTAGATGGTCATCGGCCGTAAACATTATTCCGATTGTTTGAAAATTTGATGGCGCCTATTCGAAAACCTAAAGATGACGCATTGTGTCGAACAGAATGATACATAGCTCTCCCTGAACCTACAAGCTGTGTGCATTGAACATGAATATTTCAACCGTAAAGTCGTTCTCTTTTTTAAAGCTACCACTGTTTACACGGCGCACGCAAAACCAAAACGTACCCTCCCTGGTATACATAAATAACTAGACCAACAACCTGGTCAGTCCATGTTACCTGTATGTAGATGATATAAAGCTGGTGAGAAATGCGTTGGACTCGGGCGTCCTCCAAGAAGACATTCTGAAGATCTGTGAATGGGGATTAAGGTGGGAATTACCACTGAATGTTCTCAAAAGTAATATCCCTGCTTATGCTACTCAGTCGACCCTTTGGCATATAAGGGATGCACATGGACGGACAGTCAGACTTGCAACGAAACAGCAAACGAGAGACTTAGGTATTCAGGTCACTAGCATGTTTGCTCCAACTGCCCAGTTTGCAGCAGCCGCGACAAAAGCACGCAGAGCTTTATACCGACCAAAATCTGCGATCGCCAGCCCATGTCCAGAAGTATTCATTCCACTATACTCGGCCATGTTTCGACCCCAGCTGAAATATTGTGCCCAGGCGTGGTCACCGTATCTAAAAAGGGACATAGCTGTCCTCGAGAAAGCACAAAAGCTCGCCACACGTAGGGTATGATGTATGAAGGGTCTAAGTTACCAAGACCAACTAGGCTCGTTGAACTTATTTTCGCTCGAACGCCGGCGGTTAAGAAGAGACCTTATTGAAGTGTACAAAATTACCCACCATACCGGCACAAGTCCCCTGGAATGTTTGTTTGTGATACATCAGGACAGAGATTTAAGAGGACAGGTTCACTACCAAGAAAGCATGATCACGACCGGCAGTTGGGTTTAACTTTTTCACTAACCGGGTAGTCAACTCGTGGAACAAATTGCCTGCAAAGATCGTGGGGACATCCAGCGCAGATGTATTCAAAATGGAGCTAGACAAATGTTGGAACAACCCATTTCCCACTTTGTACTAATTGTAAAATCATTTGCTCTTGCTGTTCAGGTCAACCTGGATTTGTCATCTGTTTCTTTTCTCCCTACCATCAGACCACTACCAAAAGCATCCGCATTGACAGAAAACGCAGTCTAGTCAATCTCCGGATCACACCAGTCAAGCATCAGGACTTCAACAGGCTAAGGCCTTCGTCAAGTCCTGGATTTGAAACTGAAATTGAAATTGAAAAATTGCTACAGGGCACTACCTCGGCAATTCTTCAGTATGTATTGTGACGTTGCGTTCACGTCACTATCTCGCCCAAAATTACTTATGTATCTAAATAATTCTCCTGGTTGTCGATTAAAAAATCTTCAGCTTTTCCTGTCTACATCTGACATCCCCTGAACCAAGGGCTGCAGCTGGTAAGGATTGCATCGCAAGTGTTAGAGACATAGCATCATATGCGTCAGTTGCCTCGGGAGTGTCGTCGAAGAAGGTTAGCCCGGCTGTTCCTAAAACGTACATGCCCATTTCTGCTGACAACCCGTCTACAGCGTGTAAGCAGAAGCGACCGAATTCCGAGGTTGTGCACTCGATAGTACCCAA
>LUCH01018511.1:0-13723 GCA_013368495.1 Paragonimus heterotremus | reverse complement strand
TGTGAGTAATTGCTTTAGTTATTTCAGTGGTCGAACAGCAGTCGGCTGCTTGGTAGCTGGCAGCCTCTTTTTGATTAACTGTTGGTTGCTTTCCGGAACCGTTTTATTAGCCCCATCTCTCTTTTGGTGGCAACATTGTAGTCTTTGTTCGCAAGAGGTCCACCATCTGCTCTGGTAACTGTCTCAATTAAACTAGTCCCAACTCAACCAAGGTTATTATTTGGTCCGTTCGAGTGAACGTTCAAGTGTCAGACCCACATATTCACTCGTATAACAAAAAAGCAATATACACGTATATTTGGGCCAAACAGAGAGAATATGTCCTTTAGGCTCTGAATAATCGGGCGGAAATACTCGAACAGGTATCGCCCGGAAGGTGTTACTTAGAACTCTATAAAGTCGATAGTCTAGTCTGTTAATCATGATTAACATAGTAGTTTTTTCAACGCTAGATTGTATTGTCTTGCTGGCAGTACATCGAAGATAGTTACGATTCAGTTCGAGTGGTATAGGTCCACGGAAACTGATATGCTGCCTAGCTCACGTTGGACTGCGACATTACGAATGTTGTATAACTTTCAAGGAATACCCTAAGCAACAAAATGTTTTATCCCATTCTGTTTCAAAACCAACTGGGGTGAACTTGTTTACTCCACAGAACGATGGAACAACTTCGAATAGATAAACATCTGAGCCTATGAAGGAAATATATTTACAATGTTATAGTCCGGCTGTCAACGTTCTGGGTTTTCCATTTGTAAGTCTGGTAGTAATCAGCCTAACGGGAACCTCATCACAACTGTATCAGTTTGATGGTATCTATAAGCGCTGAAGTAGAATTGCAAGTTGAATGTGCAGCGCAATAAAGACTAGTTAGTTATTTTTTCGGAATGCTCAACCTGATGTTCTATTGATTGGATTATTCAATGATGAAATTGGTAGTTTCGAACAAGGGGATACTTGTTAACAACGACACTTTGTTTGCATTGGCAACGAATTCAAACGTAGGCTATTGGGATACAGCTTATTACGAATTGTTTCAAGCTGTTTTGTGAGATAATTTGGTATCATGTGATAAAGTAGATTACAAACGCTGAAAATAGGTCTGATTGATTGCCTTGGTACATCCTATAAGCGAACGGTGATGAAGTTAGTTAATCTGAGTCGGTTCAGAAGAAGCTTTCATATTTCCTTCCTGCTGTAAAATTCTATAACTTGACATTTAAACATAATCGTTTTGTCCTGTGCTGCAACCAGACTGTTGAATTTGTTTTGTTTTGATAACATGCTTGAAGATGAAAGGTGTACGTGTCGAATAAAATTACCGTTATTGGCAACAGCAGTTGACGCTGTCTGATTAATGTTACTCAAGGGTGGTGTCTGACATGAGAGTCAGCTGGATGGTCTAGTCTTAAACGTTCTTTCATTAAACCCAAATTTACGACTGCTAATATTGAATGACGATGTTGTGTTAATTCCGTTGACAATACTTAACCGTGATCGACTACTGAGCAACTGCCAATGAAAACTGTTAGTATTTGTTACCTTCTAGAACCCATTGCTTATTTCTGGGATACTGTTAATTGAGCCGACTCATGAGTTTTGCCGAGCCAAGATTTCATTTTAAGGCACCAATTCTTTGGCGGGGAAACAAAACGATGGGATAATGCCATGTATCTCTTTCCTTTAACAATGATCCTCCAAAAAGCAGAAAACGAACGTCACTTATTCAAGGTTCCGGATAATTGTTGTACGAAAATACTGTAGATCACTACAGTTAATGGTATCTCACAGATTAGTGAAAAGTTACAACGCTTGTCTGCTCCATATTCAATGTTGGATAGTCTAAAGTGAGTACGGAGTCCAGAATGATAAAAACCAAGAATCTTGTGCCAGAAGTAGTTAAAATAACAAAAATAAGAAAAATCACAAAAATTCATCAATGCCGTGAAGTTAATTTGAACTTCGACATTCAAGGATGAAACAGCTGGAGTTTAGCAGCAGTGATATGTGTGCACTGGTATTATAAGATGTACACTACATGCAATCCGTCTAAATGGAAACATTGTTCCCATGCGTGAAATGGTATCAATAATACGTGCGAGAAAATTTTGCTCTATCATCTAATAATGACCGACTCACGTTAAACCTTCAGAAACACTGTTTTGCATTTCGGGAAACTTCGTTGATAGTGCACATTAGATTGGTAATCTCGGAGGCACTGATTCGGATCACGAGTAGGAATTTGTTTCAGAACTTGTTTTATTCATACTGTCTAGAACTCATTTGAAAAACCACCGATTAGAGATGAGCAATAACTATGTCTCCTTCAGAAACAATCTGACAACCTGATCATTACTCACAAGGAGAAGTGTCTGAACATTCATAATTACCAGTTCGTTTGTATTCACTGTAGGTT
The DNA here is from genome assembly GCA_013368495.1 of Paragonimus heterotremus. NCBI lineage: Eukaryota > Metazoa > Platyhelminthes > Trematoda > Plagiorchiida > Troglotrematidae > Paragonimus > Paragonimus heterotremus. The sequence goes on along the minus strand of LUCH01018511.1, from coordinate 11,304 downwards.
AGTGGTGTAGTGGTCAACATGATTACCCTGTAAAAGCGTTTCTAAAGGGGGATGGGCCAAATGTAGCAGGGATTTGTCTGTTCATCTTGTACAACGCAGCATACAAGGTGACCCCGTTTACAACGGGAGACTATGGATGTAGTATTGTTTCAGTAACTTCAATTGTTTACTTAGTTCTACGTAAGCTAAGATACTAACGGGACGATCAACATCTGACAAAATAATTCTTGGGACTCATACCCAGTGACTTTGTCTCAAGAGGTTGCATCATAAGGCAGTGTCATTCTTCTAATACAGTAATTAGCCTCTTTCCAACAGGGATCTGAGAAGCCAAGACAGAGCAGTTTGTCAGACTTTCACCCACTGACCTACCTGAGGAGGGTGGCTGCAGGTCTAATCACTATAGCGTTCCGATGGGTCCAATGTACCATCAAAGAACGCAATTTGTTACAACGCAACCCGGCCCAACTTACTTACGGAAGAACGGCAGCGTCTGCTTTTAGTAATATATGCAGTATTATGCAGAAACTGTGCATCTACCAGTTTTGGGACTGAAAACGGTACGCACCCTCCGACATTTTGGCTAAATCGGTGAAAAATGTCGGATGTAAACAGTCAGTCACTCCTTTCAAACTTCTACTTACGGATGACCACGTAGAAAATTGTTTATGAATCATTTTGTCATACAAAAGTATTACGTAATTACTGAATGTATCAACATCTTAGGAGCTGAGGAAGAAGTGGACAATTTCGAGTTATAAATTCACAACGCTACACACGGCACCATAACCATGAGTCCAGCTAAACTGTTGGCAAAAAAAGTTGATTTCCAAAATTCTATAGTAACCATCTACTGCGATTATTTTACTGTAGAGACCACCAGAGATCAAACCATGGAACAGTTCTGCAGACTCACGAGAATCAATACATATTCTATATTTGAATGAGTTGTTTCTGGTTATATGTCATATTGACTATAAACGTGGGGCATAGAAGACAATGTTTCAAACTTCACATCTTCCACACAGATTAGTGTATCGGTTATAGATAATTCTATGACGCTGCAGTTTTCACAAGAACGGATATACGGGTGGGTTTCAGTTAAAATCTGGACGCTAGTATAATAAAGCGCGCTTTTAATCAGGCAGCAGTTCCTCAAGGTTTCTAGTAGTCGTTTAAGTGAATTTCTCGCTACAATATGCTCCACTGATAACATATCACTGGAAAGCCCTTAGCGCCTCACTTTAAACCACATTACTAAATTATGAAACAAAACCTTATTCATGCGAGTTTTCACTCTTTCCAATAGACACCATGTCAAAGACACAATGGGATTCATTAATATCAGTTGCCAAATGTTACCCATAACTGATAAGTCCGCACTCACAGGGCTTGATGACGAAAATTAAAGTTGTCTATCTTTTATTTTTATTGCGAATTTACACTCGTTATATTTTATGAACTACTGTTGGTTCAGTTTACTGTAACACTCTAAGTGGTCCCATGAATATAGAAAACTAACTCGCAGTTAGTCATATCACCTGCCCAACCGCACTATGTATTCGCTGTAAGGTTTATATTGTATATATTGATTTGCACGGAAAGACGTTAGGTTCTTATTATACATTGTTATATCTGCGTTGCTAGGGATGTAGCTTTGCTGAACAATGAACGAACGTGGGTTGACGTAGGCAGGGATTAAGCTACTGGTTTGTGAATGTGTCGCTAACGTACCTTGAACACATACTGACAGGACACACATGTTTACTGATCTCTACGGCCTAGCTAAGTGCGTGGTCTCTCACGTGCATGTTGACGTTTCGCCAGCAACCTGTCTCAAAGCCCTTTGTCTGTCTTCATTCATCCCGTAAAGATTGTGTTTACAACGATCATTCCATCAAGTGGGGAAAAACTAAGCACAATTTCTCGTGGTGATTTGTTATGTTGTCTCTTTGTGTGAAAACGACTAACTTTCCCAGTATCCTTCTGCTTGCTGACATACATGGGCAACATTTGACAGTCATTTTGAATAGTCAGAAGTTCTCCTGGCACTTAATGAAAATATGGTCAAAATTCCACGAAAAATTGGTATTCAGAGAGATTTTATAGTCCGGTTGATAACTGGACTAGTGAAAGCAGTTCCGTAGATAATATGATCAATTAAAAAAGTGCCGATGATGACTTTACAAATATGGCGATCAAATTAACTCGGACGCGGCAAGTAACTACAACAGTTTTATGGCTTACTCAGGAGATCTTTTCGGTTCGATTTCTGCTTTGACTTTTGCAAAACCGTACATTCATATAATAACGTATCTAGTTAATAAAGATTTTCACAACTTGGATCTAGTCTGAGTCACTTTCCTGCGAAAATGTCCCACTGTTCGGTTCGAGCGCTATCTGGAGGCAGAGAATGGAAGTGTAGGAAGTGCACTGGGTGGTCAGATATAGTTAATCTGGCTGACAGTCAATTTGTTATAATATGGTCGGGATAAACAGCCTCAATTTTGGTTTGCACAGACTTGTAGCATGAGTCAAGGAGCATAAAGATGAATGGAAGAGGGCCACTAACAATCGGGCAGTAATAAACTTGCTTTCAGGTAGGCAGTAGATGGGGAAATGTTTTTGCTTCGGTCAATCTTATTTATCTGGATGCCACAAAGTACTTCCCGAACCAACCGTCCTTTATAATTTAATTCCGCATTTCTTGGTAATAAGGCCATTTTGTATGAAATAACTGCCTCAGTTGATTATAATGAATCTGTTAACAGGTTTTATCTTACGTGTAGAACCAATGACCGATATGCGTGGTAGAAGAAAACGGAAGTTCAATATTTAGCTGGCTGATGTAAATTGAACGTTACTCATACTTGATTTCAAATTTTACATTCCCATTTACGTTTCAGTAAATGCTTTTGAGAAGGAAACACTACAATCGAATGTGTGACCTTCAAATTACATGGACAACATCTACCACTCATTATCTATCAGAATATCGGTTAATAAAATGATGATTTCTGTGATTTCAATTCGCGGAAATGTTCAGGGCGTGAGGTTCATACATGGCGTATTTTCTAATGGGCTAGTTGAAAATTCTGTGAGATTGCAATGACGATGATGATGGTCAAATGAAAAATATAGATTGAACATTACTCGGTTGATCGCAGCTGTCACATGCAAATAGACCATCCAGCCAGCCTCTTTCGAAAAACGTATTGGACCTGAATTTCACTCTAGAGCTGGTCAGTAGTGCATATCATCGCCGCTGCCGGGACTTGAACCACAGACACGCTTTCATGAGGCAACCGTGCATACCACCTCGCCACTGACCTCACATTAGGCACGACCGAATTATCATATGTGAACGCTCAACCACTTTCGCTTGTGAGTAATGATCAGGTTGCCCGATCGTCTCGAAATGGAGACACAGTAACTATCCTGTTAACTCCAATCGATAACTCCGCGATTAGGACTTCCTAAACAGGTCAAAATCTCCGACTTCATTAAACCTGTTAGGCCATATTTCGTTTGTTCCATTTTTTTTAAATTTTGATCGAACCAGTCTTAACTTCCTGTGCACTACAATGTGAATGTTTGCCTACTTCTGTTATTTGATAATTCACTTATTATGCCCATCTGCGCACGGTTATTTAGTCGTGGTTACGTTCGAGTCTCTTCAGTTCCATTCCACTCACTGAGTCCACGATTTTTTCCAGTTTAGCGTGCTTGCTTATGAACTCAGCTGATGGATGTCACGTTTTCACAACCACTGAAACTGTCACTAAGAGCTGTATTTAAATTTTCTCTAGAAGAACAGAAACTCACTGTGGTCCAACAGAACTTGGAAGGAAGGTGGAAAACTGTCTCTACTTGGTACTTCTTCGCAAAGGATATCCACGATTATTCGGCTATTCATTTTGTCTACTGTTTCATGTTGATGTTTGGTTCTGGAGAAATACTGCGTTTAGGAGCTTCCATTTCATTATACTTTTCTTGCTTGTAATTAATCATCGACATATATTTTCATCTCATCCGTATTGTAACGTCAACCTAAACAAACTAACCTGATTGGACCCTTATTTTAATACAAAAGACGTCGGCCACTTACAGCCAGATGTCTCGTTAGTCTCAAGGCTGTTTATCGGCATAACCATGTTGACTTGTAGTGAGTGCGTTATTGCTTCATTCCAACCTATCGGTAGTGGTTGAGCTTTCGCATAATCATCCACACTGTTGGAAGACCGGGATAGTGTTTCAAACTTCTCTGAATATAACGTGATTTCTCTTTATCAATTACCTTACTAGTGCACACGATTAGTGTGCCGCTGACCACTTGACATTTAAAGAATTACTTATGGCATCAGAAGTCAGCCTGCAATATATCTCCGAGATCTGAGAAAAAGCCACTTTGAAGCTTACTGTTATCCACTCTCAGCATACCTTCGGTTAGAGAACAGTTGCTTTTGAAGACGCTTCCAGACAGGAAAGTGTGTCGTATTCGGTAGTGCTTGTGTGCCAACCTCTTAATTTCAGTAGATAAACGAATTTTTCATTCAGTGTCGATAGCAGCTAATAACCTCGCTATCCATTGGCGAATTTGGTTTTCCTATAAACCAGATTACCAGATATGTTCACGAATACCTTAAAATGTCAGATATCCTTTTGTTACTTACGGGTTAATTATGATCGACTAACCTTCAGTAATCCCATGAAAATCCAACGTAGGGAACACTACTGTTGGTCAGCTGGATGGAGATATTCATCCGAGTGGCGAAGCGATGTATTAAATTCGGACCAAATTTATGTATGACGATTGAATCTGCATGACCGTACGGTAGGTTTTGATGTTGTGAAACAACTAATGAGTCAGGAAGTATACGTTGATCAATAGCTACATATGTGTGGTTGACGGAGTTCCATTCGTCAAATTTGTGTCTCACAATGAGACACGTTTTTGATTGAAATAAGTCTATTTCTGAAAGTTCTCTAAACATACATGTCCAACTTGGTGTGATGCTGGGTGGAGTTTTGACGTAGGTTTTCGTATCGACCACTCGACATCCACGTACAAAAGTGTCTATATGGATAGAACAATCACGTCCAACGTTTGCATAAATGTCCTGGTTTATTATATTGTTCCTGCGCCTAGAATTGTTTCGTCAATTTTTTCATGTTTCAGCACAAATACTGCATACTTAGTTTATGCCCTTTAAGTTCCAGATTCATTCCATGCACCACATGTTAGCATGTAATATAGCAGTATATGTGAGCGTATTGATTGGGTATATGAGTCAAGCTCATCAAAAGTTTTACCTTTTGTAGGGAAAATCACACGATGATTTTAAACAGTCACTCCAATATAGTACGTGCACAGCGACTTCTACATGCTTCACCACGAAAACTTGAGACACAATGCTATAATAAACAGGCAGGTAAAGAATTTCAGCACATTAAAAACGTAGACCAGTAAAATGGAATCAAACCAACGGAATTCCAGGACATTTGATTACAATATCTATAACTTTTAATAACCTTTTAAGACCTCGATTAATATGGCTGGTGACGTATCTATATATACATATTCTCAGCTAGATACATCTTTTCATAATGACAAAGTTTTAGCACAAAAACGAACAGTGTCGCAAGTGTTTGTTGTGTGACTAGGTATTAGAAATCATATTGAACACTACATCAACAATGCTATCAGCAAAATTACTCGTCGAATGTCGTCTATAGTTTCGCTACCCCAGTTAACCATTCACCCTAGAAAGAAAGTTAGGCGTATGGGAAGACGTAGGTCAGTTTTATTCCGATAACATAATAAAGTTTACAGTAATAGTTGCTTGAAGGAAACAGTGAAGACTTAAGATTTGCCTACCCCTTACAGTAAGTAACAACAACATTCGCGGTAACTGCAGTTGTAACATTTGTTTCTGGATTTAGAATCGGAAGGCCTACTATTTTAATTAAGAATGTTAATCAATGAGAACAAATTGATTTTTAGCGTTCACATTGAATTTTCTTGCTACAGTTCATCTTGGAAGAAACTAAACGCAGTCGGAAGTACTTGACCCAAATCCGTGCATGCAAATCAGATTTGTTGCCGGAGTATCACTTGCCTGTTGCAAGAAACTACTGCCTGTGTATGTTCTACACTAGCCATTCTGATATCAAATGACCTGAAAACAAACACATGTACTGAGGTTATGGCTGTCTAGTTAGTACACTCTGACCAACTTTCGACCTATAAGTGTGTATGTGACCAAGTGACTCATTTCTGTTTGTTCACATGGACAAGGTCAGTCAGGTACTCTTATGTCTATGACCGTTTGTTGACCAGAACGAGTAGTTCCACTGCGTTCACATACAGACACAAACTTTTGTACGTTCAGTTTTATGCAAGTAGTGGCTCATCTAGACAAAAGAAAGAGAACGTTGGTTGCCCTCAACCGTGAGAAAGACACCAGAAGTTACTAAATTCACTTCAAATGCATACAACCTACTAACCGTAAGGATAGTCATCAATACTTTTTAAAGTTAAGTCAATCAGATATAGCTGAATTAACCACAATCAACTTGAAGTTAGTATTGATAATTTCAGTCTCAGTGGAGCTTTGAATGCACAATCATTTAGACTACTTTTTGTACAGTGTTTTTGTCCTTAATCAGTGGAAGCGAGCAGAAATATAGTAGAAGATAAGTCCAGGCAAATTCCTGGAAGTTGGAAGTGCATAGACAGAGTTGCACAAAAATATTGGAGTGGATAGCCTCAAACACTCTCTTAGATAGATATAAGCATGTTTTTATGTACACTGTATACACCCTAGACTGGCAGTACTTCTTAGCACGTGCACTGCCTAAATTTGTCCACACACCTGGAAAGAAGGACGCCTTTTTTATTACTGTAGCCTTTGTTTGTTCCTATTTATTGGCGGGTTAATCGTTTCCAACTGAATATTGATCTTTTTAGTTATTACCGATTTTCTTACGGAGTGAGACACGCGACGAACTGCTGTTCATTCGATCTAAGAAAATTCCACCTATTCAATGTGCAGAACATACAGGTGCAAAGTAATATGAGCCGCCGAGTCGGGGCGTTTTCTTTGGAAGGACACGTCTGTGCGAATTGATACGTACACAGTGCAAATTTGTAACGGATATTACAAAATTACTAAATGAGAGTACTCTAGTAGCTGTAAGAGTTTTATGATCATCGTAAACTACTGAGTTAGACGTTTTTCGTCAACAGATCACAGGTTAAAGCTAGGAAGACTCAACACACACGTATTAACTTCCAAAAAACTGTTCAGGTATTAAGACAAGATACTATTCTGATCGATTGGGAAGGTACCGTAAAGTGTTTTGAAATACAAGCATGAGTCAAATTTGTTCACCAGCTTGCTAGTGAACAACGGTTATCTCACAATCACTGTTGCCGAATACACCAGTGAATGGTTAAAACGATCAGAAACAGTGGCTATACAAGGATGAAAACCTCTATAATGACCCAGTTTGAATTAAACGGCGCCTTCAGAGCTGTGGACAACTGAACAGCGCATGGCTACTTTCCTCACACAAAAAACGGTCAAGCTCAGCACTCATGAAGTTGACTTTTGTTTGGCGATTTAATTTTGTGATCGGCTGATGGGGATGCTTGGAATATGTTGATCACAACACGTTCCACATTGGCTAGTCAATACCAAAACGGAAGTTATGCAATCTTAAATCAAATGATATTTGGAAGAAGCAACACACATTTTTCAACTGAAGATAGGTTTATTGTTTACTACATTTTCCCATCAAAAAGCAATCTTCACTATTTTCTGAAGCCTTTGCGAAGCGAACTTCAAACGTCCTGTTTGTAGGCGCAGACAAATATTGATTAAACTTGAAATAACGGTGTTAAAAGATGGTAGTCGGGAGTTTGCTTTATTTCTGCAAGTTGTTATTATTTTAATACCCAGTTTATGTAGGTTTCTTTTCCACCTACCTCATGTACGCGACTTGTCCCAGACTCTGTATTAGGATTTGTGTAGTTGTGGCCTTGCTAGATCAATATCGTCTGCCTTGGCACTTGTTTTAATCGACAAGTGTAAAATTGCAATTTTTTTGTCTCAGAACAAATTATTCAAACGTTGGCCAGCTTTATAGTGTACGATGTATTGTCGTAGTCACAAGCAATGGCTCATTTTTGTTGGATCGATATATATTTATCAAGCATATTACGTATATGACAACCGATCAGATCCTTTGGAGCTTATCTGCAGATGTTGTGTCCGAATAGAATTAACTGAACTAGTTTCAATCGTTTCAACCAACTTAACCCAGAGGAGGTTGTTTAGCAGCCTTCCACATTCCTGTTAGGAAAATTGTTGTTAGACGCTGAACTAAGGTAACAATCCGTCCTGTTGCACCTTGAAATAATCAACCTATGCTGGGCTTGCTTATCGCTTCGATAAAACGACCGGTTTTCCACTTGGTTGCGTTTAGACAATAGAATTAGGTCCTTTTAACAAACGCGAGTCAGCATCTCAGACCTCTGTATTTTCTTTTTGAAAACTCCTTCTGTGCTCAACTACGTTTGTTAGAACACCGAATTTTCGTTCCCACTCAGTTCATTCAACTGATTGTTAAATTACGTTGCAGGTGAGGTACAAACTGAGGCCTGTTGAATCACAGTGTGTTCACATCCAGTCGGCCATGAAACATCCTTACAGCTGGTAAAAGAATGAGGAAGAGCAACACAATCTCAAAGTAACTGCCATCTAGAGATTCACCAGCGCTTTAATCTAACAGGGAAGTTGGAATAGGGGTGCAAATTGTCGCGCACATGGTTGGAAGCAGAACACAACCATCTCTCAATTGGTTAAAAACAATGGTAGATGAGACTCAAAGAGAATTCAGACTTGTATCTTCACTGTTTACAATATATGCTTACAAGAAGGAAATCACGTTACTTTTCATCATTCACGGAATAAGCCCTCCAGGAGACGAATCCTAAAATCTACACCATTCTATTCCACAATAATTTCGGGGAAAAAGTAATTTATTCAGATGACTATCAAAAAGAGTACTGAGAAGTATAAACTGCGAAATTGGAATCGTCCAATGATAGATAACAACCTGTTATTCTGTTGGAATACATCGACTTGAACGATTATGGATTTCAAATCTAATCATAAATTGCACTTAGGTGAACATTCTATGCACCTGTTGTGACTAGTCTTTTCAATTCTTATTTCTATCCATTCGCAATGAATCTTCAGTTGTTACACACGTTTGTAAACTTGCACGTTTGCTTTTGGAATAGTCTGTCGGTTTTACTGTGCACTTAAATGGTCGTTATTCAATTTGATGCGATTAACTCAATAAGTATAGGCTGTGGGACCACGTTAACCATTCAGCGACTTCTCAAGAGATTCAGACTGAAACCATCTCCAATTAAGTATGAAAGGAATTTCACTAAAATGGCCGATTGAACGTTGTCACTGAAGTTTTCCTTGTAACAGTGGTTTAGAAGAAAATGTACCCGCCAGATAATGGCTTTCATTTTGACCTCTATACGAATGCTGACAACGATAGAACCGTAATTGGTTGAGTAAGTGATGCAAGTTTTATCTGCACATCCAACTAAAATGGTTCACCTCTTTCCACCTAAGGCATGGCCCCAAACAATCCTTCAGTCGATTGGTTTAACAAACCTAAAGCCCATTAGAAGTGAAAAGGTGTTTTGGGGAACAATCCGTTTTTGGTTATTCATCATCGGGCCAATTACAGAACAGTTTATATCATCATGGTTGTCAAGCGATCACAATCAAAAGCGATTCGTTACATAATTACATCACGAGATTGTGAATTGGAGGGCAATTAGGTGGTAAAATTGACTACCGGGGATGTCGAATCAGTCACGAGAGGCCATGGTAACCGTAGGGTCTGTACAGATTTCTTCTGAGCGCATAACCTAAAGCCAACTTATGTTGTTACTTAGTTTAGCAAGTCAACTATCATCTTGATGGCTTACTGACACAAGTGGGCAATCTATTTTTGAGTCATCGGAGTTGAGATATAGTTAGTGAGGAGGATGTATTAAATGATGAAACATACAAAGTACAATAATTTATTTATTTAACGCGTTCCAGCTGGTTTGCGTTAGTATTTTTTTTTATAATGGTACCCAGAAATATATAAACAAAACCAGGCAGACTGTAAAACTCTATGTAAGCAATGAACTGAAAGGAGGTACCTTTTACAGTTGTCTGTGTACATTCACGCTCCTCCCGCAGCTAATGTGAGCATCCCCCGTACTAACTCGGCCTATTTTTTCAGTCGTAAACAATTGCGTAATTTCAGGTTCTTTTTAGTCAGTAGTACTACATCACCGAATATCAAGAATAACCTATGCTGTAAGTATATCAGATTTCTGCAAAGGTAGTCTCATTCATGGATGTAACTTCTGTGAGCAGTTTCAAAAAAATCACCGTCGAGGTCAAAGTAAACCTTAATTTGTTGCCCTTGGTGGCTGACTTCTACGATTTGTTGAACATAGGATCAAACACGAAATTCACATGATTCAGACTAATTCCGTTAATCCTGAAAGTTTTTTGGCAAGCCGTGGGAATGCGGAGTCGATTAACGTAAACTAAACAGTTCTAAAGATATCTGTCCGTGACAAATGACACTCATTTTTCCCGAGTGACAACTGGCAAAATCGTGTTTTTATCCGACTGATGAGAGTAAATGAAATGTTAACATATCGCAATATATGTCTTCTTTCTGCTCTAATGATGAAGTTAATAAGTCAAACATGTTGTGTGCGTTAGACCATGCTCCAATGCAAGTCAAAACAACTGAGTTGTCCGTTTTTATTAAAATAACTAAAAACGAGTGAAGATTGACGAACCCTGATTTTAACCATATTCTCTGCGCTACAACACTAAGCTAATTCATAACATTTTGTCGGATATTAGGTTTACAAAGAGAATAATTCTGCTTTGAATGACGGCAAGATGAGCGAAGTCGATGGAGAGTTGTGAATAATAAACTTTTAGTTTTGGTAAACAGATTGGTCAATACACAATCCGTTGTATTTTCCGTATATGGCTTGAAAACTTTGGTCGTTTGGACAAAGAAAAAGAAGGTTTATATAGAACTGCCTTTTAAACGTGATTATAATGCATCAAACGACTCAACGACTAGTGAATTCAATTAGACGGACATTTAACGCAGCGGAACTCTGTGTGCTAGCCCGGACCCAGAAACTACCTGTCCCTTCAGTCAAAGGAGATCAACCTATGGGAGCCACCT
>LUCH01018510.1:0-13632 GCA_013368495.1 Paragonimus heterotremus | reverse complement strand
CTCCCCTCTCTTTCTTTTTTCATTACCTGGCGAGAGCTTACTTTTTTTTCGTGGTTGTGTAGTGATTATGCCTCAATGAGAACCACTGATGTATTTCTGTCTATAATGGTGGTGATCATGTACTGCTGTCGATAATGCTGATGGCTTCGACAAGCCCCCTTTCGTGACAGCGAACTTACCTCTGAGCCCTGCACACGTTTCATGCTCCCACATCTGAATTGATTGGTGTTCAGGCTGTTTTAGTGAATCCCCTACCCCTTCAAATGAGTGAACTATGTGGACAACATGGGCGTGACAGTCGGATGGGAATTGTAGACAATCGACTAATCTGACAGGCAGTCTTGGTCAGGCCATCGTGGCTTTGTTCGAATTCCCTGTTCGGTCATGTGACCGCAATGCTACCCTGATTTTCTGACAACCAACCATCCCACTCTGCACATTAGCCGATGAATTCAGACAATTGTGCCTGGCAGAAGCCGGACATCGCCTCTGTATGGCCTTGTGAATGAAACTAAACCTGTGCACCCGAATGTGCCTGCTTTGATAGTTGTATTTGTCGGGACCGATTTTCAAACTTGGTTTATGGTTGTCTATGTAATCATTTTCAGTACTTTTAGGCTGGTGACCTGGGTGTTTCATTAAAGCGCGCCTTTAAGGCTGAGGCTTTGAAGAGTGAACTTCGGATTAACGTGTTTGGAACCGCCAGACGGTATGCAAAACCAGTTTTTTTTCTGCAGTGTGCGTTAATAAAGGAACGCAAGTAGGAGGGTTACCTATGAGCGTTGGACTGACTGCCCCCTTTTTCCTGAAGTTTTCGAGTATATTGGGCGAACGTTTTTTTCTGCTCGTTTGACAGGTGGTGATTATCACGGCAGTTTGCAATGGCGATCCTGCTGTTGGCTGTGTTTGTTTTCCCATTCTCAGTCACCTGTCCGTCCCGAACCTCACGCTAATAAATTGTGCCATCAATAACGGGTGTTTGAGTTGTCCAGTGTTCAGCTTACATACTTAATACATGACCCCGGCCATTTTATTCTGTGCATCCTGAACGACTGAGCATCGTATGTTTCATTTTACTCTTGATGCAACAACAGGGTTTGCTTTTTTCTTCTTCGTGATTGTGTGGCAGTTAGGCATCAGTGTGAACCACTGCTATGTTACTGTTTATGATGCTGACGATGACGATGCAACAAATCAGCTGAATACCGACGGCAGGTGTGCCACTGAACATGGACATGATGGCCTGCTGATGTTTCTGATTGCTTTTATATGGCACCACGACGATGGCACTGTACTGTGGTTAGCCTACTGGACGCACACTTGGACTAAACATGGCTTACCTTTTTTAATAGTTTTTCTATCAATCGGTCACAAGCGCTGCTTGGAATGATTCCTGTTCGAGACCGATCTGTTCAATGAAGCCTTGACTATAAGTCTACTGAGAAATGCTGCGAGAATAGTCCAAGTTGCCACAGTTCCTAAATTTAATGTGTGTATTCAGGTGTCTTCCAAGGATGATTATATCGTTACTGTCAGAAACTTGTCTAACAGCAGACGTACAGCACTGCCATCGAAATCATCCTTAAATCGTCTTCAAGTCTGCTTCCATCTATGAATTTTCGTACTGGTTCCAGACCACAAACAAAGACGGAGCGTAGGGATATTGCATGGTCGAGTCATACCATATGCCACAATTTGGATTCGATAAAAGCTCATGGACTACACCGCGTCAACATCACCAGAACCTCATGACATCTCACAGAAAACCGGCGTTACTGATCGGTTGTCATTTGTCGACATGGGTCTGTCTCATTTAAACCTTCATCTAACATTTTAAGCACGTCAAATGATCAACAACCGAAGGCTTTTTTTACTCTCGAAGGCAGGTGGAAAACATTCCCTTACATACAAAGACTGATTATTCAGTGTCATACTGTCTTGCGAATGGATACACGTTGTTGTGTGTTGCTATGTATATATAGGTTTATTGGAGCTCGCTCGACCATGATTACATGTATGTGGCTTACAGCTTGTTACCATTTTGAACTACTGTTGGCATATAAAGTTTTTCCGTAGTTAAACATCTTTGTTGAAAAATGTCCGCTTCTTGATTTGTGCCCATCAGATGAGTCCTCCGCGTCGCTTGTCTCAGGTCGACTATCGACTTATTCTTGAGTCTATGTTTGTTCTTTCCAGCAGTTGTTATTCCAATCGCACGTGAGAATCTGTCTCTCTAGAGTGGTGGACGTTGTGTGGAAGGATTATAATTCTTGTCCGTAGTTTATCCAAACACGTTCGCTCCTAGCGCGGCTTTTCAGGTAACTACTTATACCCTTATGCGCAGCGCCCTTTTTCGTCTCATACACTTTGCACTGGCCAATCCATAAGTTCTGATTTTGCAAACTATACATCGCGTTCTAGCCATTCTGCCGAAGGCATCTTTTCCGTTTTTGAAACTGAATTTATTAATTGGACGGATTTGATAACGCCGTGCTGTTCGTCTTAATTGAGCCTGGAACGTTTGTCTTTTGGTTGTTCATAACACTTTTTATCCACATCCCAACTTCTTTTCTCTAGACTCAAATACCGATGAAATTGGCAGAGCAAATTCAAATTTTCCTGTGCGACCATCGAGCCATTCATGTGTACCCTATTCACCTCCAACTTCTTTTAATAACTTGTTGAACGCGAATTTCGCCGACCCACCAATAGTAGTGAGCTGTTCTCCTGTACACTTCCCACCGGTTTCCTCTTTGTCCAATACGCCATGGAATCCGTCGACTTTGACACCTCGATTGTCTTCGGACTATAATCAGGAATCCAGTGCTCCCGTTGCTTCTGTAACTGTAACAACGATTTCCCGATCAACTGATGTACATCCCAAACATGTCGGCAGTATTAGTGGTCATCCGTTCACAGGTTCAACAAAAAAAGCATTTTCTCCTTCGGATCAAACTGCTGGATCCTTCTCATTTCCAGTGGTTAGCCAACGACCCGAGGGAACTGGTTCTGGGAAGTATCATCCCACTGGCGCCCGGTGGGGAACCGGTTCCAATGCGATGGGTTCTTCGCTAAATGTGCTTGCGGCTCATCAGAGGTTTAAAAAGGTACGTTGGGGTTCAAGTGAACAGTTGTTAGCAACATTTTCCCCGTTATTATCCAAGACAATGAGTTTTCTAGTACTCAAAAACGTCTTCACACTCGGGCTTTTGAACGGGAAAGTTGTCATATATCATGCTATCAGGCTACCCAAATGTAGTTAGGAACATTTGAAGTTGTCATGGTTGATGGCCGCTAACGAATGCGATTGCAAGTCGTCCCAAGTACCGATGAGCCATTAATTTGACCACCGGGCTCATGATCTCGATCGCGATTGCAGCTTTTAGTCCCGTCCTCTTCGAATGCTCTTGTCCCGGCTTGAACAGGATGACCGATGTCAGTCTCAATATGTTTTTCTCTTCCAACATTTTCGACTTGATTGGTTCCGATTTATGTGTTAACACTGACGCTTGCCGTGTAGGTTTGTACCCTACGCGTAATATTTTATGGTCCTGTTGTATTGTGTACTTTCTGTTGATATTTCGTTATTTCCTCCATGTGGCGGTGTAGGGTGATGTGGTCAAGACTCAGAATGGCGTGCGAAAGAAATTCAACGGAAAGCAATGGCGTCGTCTTTGTAGCCGGGATGGTTGTTCGAAAGAGTCCCAACGACGTGGATTTTGCTCCAGACATCTCTCAATGAAGGTGGGTTGTTTAACTTAATTCCTTTTCCCAAACAAGCCTCTCTACCACTTCAGTGTAACTGTTCACTTTTTGAACTCAAATACCTCTTGTTTGCTGTATTCATATGAGTTAATCAGTCGAAAAATATGATTGCTTTCTGCCATTAAGTGATCACGTAATGTGTTTATTCTTCATGTTGGGCTCCGTAGTTTTACAAGTGTTTGCAGGTCCTTATGTGATCATGAACTGTGGAGCATGCAAGATTTTAGCACCCCATCTGTCGGTCATATAAGCGGTTGTTAACACTAGAAGTGTTCACTGAAGATACTTTGCAAAGTAGTTTACCGATAGAGCGTGAATCGCCCATTTTGGTTTAAACACAAGGGTGACTCATCTAACTTTGTTGATTGCTCGTAATTCAACCTAGAAAACAAGCGTTAAAAACCATTTTATCACCGAAGAATAACGTGAGTTTTACAGGGAAAAATACATGAATATATATGTGGAGAGGAAGAGGAGAATTTTCACCATTTCAAGCTGATAAGTCGCTGGATGGAATCATGAATATTTTGGAGCTTTTACTAACCATAATAAGGTGACAGATATGCTATTGTGGTGGTGAGTGCATGGACGCGATTGCCTCCCTCTCTAATCCAACAATAAAGGTTAACTTTTTCTAAACGTACTCTTGATGACACGTTTTGTTATGGAAGCGGTAGACTGCAATGGTGATGTATCAGTCAACAATAACAATTGCTTTTCATGTTCAATTTAGGGACATTTTTTTGTAGACATATTTCATACACCCTTCATTCTAGTTTCCTAACATTCCTACCAAAACCGTGGTGGGAGTTTATGACTAGTTTCCTCTGTATTAGTTGAAAGTCAACGTCAATTCCTTTCTGTATTCTGTGTCTAGTCGCAACTATATGATGTGAGGTGGCCCTTATTGCGTGGTAGTAAGAACAGAAAACTTCAGACGGAGACCGTTTATCATAGTATTAAGCCATAAACACATGAGAACAAAACAAATAACAACCGGTAAGGTCAGCGCCGCGCTGGTAAGGCAAATCTCAGCAAAAGAACAAACCGGTGCACGTGAGAGAATATGCATCGTTTAGACATTTGGCGAATGAGCGCCGGAGATCGACGACACATCATGCGCATATGGTTAATCACTAATTACACCTCACGACGGATTGTTTTTTCATCAGCCAGGTCAACTCACTAATCGGCGCCATGCTTCGAAATGTTTCGTACTCACCTTCTGCAAATGGAGAACAGTTAACTTAGTGAGCTGAAGTCACAAGACATTGATTTTCATTAATCACAGTAAAATTCATAGAATATTTAGTCACAATCCATCTCATTCAAAAAGTATGGTTAATTCACTTTCGTATTTAAATCAACCATAAGCATAATGGGGTTTTATTGAATTCAACCTAAATAAAGTAAATCAGAAATGTCGGAAAATTCCCATAATATCAAAAGTAACGATGTGACGAACAATTGTTTTCGATAATTCTTTCTCAAGTCAATACAATTACATTGGTTTCATCAAGACGTCATAAGACAAAGCGTAGAAAACAAGAAATGACTGTTCACAAGTGACAATGAAGTCTAATATTAGACTACGCACACACTAATTGGTTAGGCCCAGGCCGGACGTTAACTGGATGTTACGTCACACGGTCAGGGTCGAATGTTTGTGTGTGGTTAGATTGGATGTGATTGATCTGTGGCGACGGAAGTTGCAAGGACTGAACGAACTTCTTTTGAGAGCACAGGTTAGGATTGCGTGATCTAATAGCGATCGATTCGGCGGTCGCCAGAATGCGATGACGGACTGTTTTTGGTTGAGTTTTCGCAACTCTGTAGACAACCTGGAATGCTTTGCTGATGTCTGTGCGATGGTTGTTGTCAGTTAGATGTGCAACAATGGCGCTGGTAATTGATTTACGACAACCGGTTCTGATCCAAGCTGGATGATGTTCCTTGATCTTTTTTGACAAGCGCCTAGTCGTACGACCAACATATTCTGCAGTACAACAGCAGCATGAAAATGAATACACGAGCATTGACTGATCGTGGACTGGTAGCTTGTCTTTCAGGCTCAATCTTAACATCGGCATTGTTGTGAACCAACTTCTTAAGGTTGCCGCTGGAAAGGTACGTCTAAGTGATCGGTACATGCATCGGTTGAACTGATCTGCTACAGTATCCCCTTTAAACGGGAGTTTTATAAACACGGCTTTCTTTTCAGCTGTGGGCATTACCTCATGCGAGATTTTGGCCTTCGTATGTGAAATGATGAATTGCTCCGGATAGCCGTTTTCCCTCAATAGGTTTTGAATTGTTTTCAGTTCCTGCTCTACTGCGTCATCCGAACAAATCTTTCTTGCTCTAGTTTCCAGGCATTGGGCTAGATTTCGTTTCTGTTTAAGAAGCACAAAACTATTGAAATTAGTATATTGCCCTGTCCATGTAGGTTTACGATATACCGACCTATTCAGTGTACCGTCTCGACATCTGGTTAATTTGACGTCTAAGAAATGGAACTCGTTGTTGAATTCTTCTTCGGAGGTGAAGCGCAACGAGGTGTGTGTTGCATTAAAAATATGAAGGATGGTTTTTAACTCGTCTTCTGACTGTATGACGACAAATATATCGTCTACATATCGGCGGTACATGTGAAAACTCTGAATGGTCGACTGGAGTTGGGATTCCAATTTGCCCATGAATACGTCTGCCAGTAATGGACCTAAAGGGGATCCCATTGCTACTCCATCCTATTGTCGATACAGTTCACCGTTAAACAAAAAGTGAACATTGAGGGTGCACCGCAAAAGTAGTTCTTTTAGGTCTGACCTTTGCAATCCGAACATGCTTTCGGGTTGTTCAATCTGACCACACAAATAGTTAATCGTTTCCACCAACGGAACACTCGTGAATAGCGTGGTGACATTAAGGGAGCCCGTGTGCCGGTGTCTAACGTTAATGTTCCTCACAGAGTCCACAAACTCGAAAATATCACGCAGACTATGTGGGCATAATTTTCGTCGTATAGGCTCTAGGATATCCGCCAACCACTCAGAAATATTCCGGCCGGGTGCTCGCAAATAACTGCTTTTGCCTAAGTTCAATTGAAGATCTGGGAATAAATTTTTTGGAAGTCCGCTTTGTGAGCTGTATCACATATTTTTAGATGTATAGCTTCGCGCGTTGCAAATTTACAGGAAACTTAGTCAACAGATTATCTACTGGTATTTAAAGTACGACGTGGCAGATGTTTCAAACGAAAGATACGAAATCGTTTGATAGTGAACCGTTCAACTGAACAGGAGTGCGCGTGTGCGTTGGTAAGTTGACCAATTAAACGGTATGGGATAGGGGGAGCGGTATACGCTGCTTCCGAGGGGTAGCACTCCACTCGAGTTTCGGCCTTGTTGGCGCTCGTCAATGATGCGTACATCCCTGTCACGGCAAAGATTTAAACCCCGCTTTCTCTGTCATAGGATAATTATAGTGACCATAATCACTCGTGAGTAATGCTCAGATCGCCCTATCGTCTGGAGGGGAGACAGTAACTATCCCGCTAACTCCACGAATTAAGACTATTGGAGTTGAAATCACAGTGTGTTTTGCGTGTTACTTGTACCGGTTGTTTTGATTAATGGTAATTTGTGGAGAATTTTGGTCACTATGAACAGAGCACTACTAATAGTTGATCGTAAATTTGCATTCTTAATCAGTGCTCCATAAGCAAACGTAGCTAGGTGTTTACATATGATAATTCAGTTGTGGTTAATGTGAAGTCAGATGTGCAGGAATCAGCACGTTGGTGTTATGGAAACTTGATCGGCGTTCTAACGCCAGCCATGACAACGATATATACACCACCGACGAGCCCTAACAAGAACGAATCTCGAACCTAATGCTTCTTTTCGTAAGTGGTGGGCTGAATAGCATATAGGAACGTGAAATTCGCGATCACTTACGTATGATATTCAATTTGTATTAAACAACGTTCCGTACTGTCCACCAGTACTCAATGAATTGCTAATCTGCTAAGTGAAAGTCGACTCGTAGTGTGCTTGATTTTCTAGCTCAACGTTTCCAATCATTGGCACTGTAATTGTGGATGCGGAGCTGTTAGCTGTGGTCAAGATATTATTTGTTCTCTTTAATTGGAGCTACTTTGGAAATCCCAAGTAGTTTATTCTGTTAGCTTACTTACTGGGAGGAATCTGATCTTGATTTCGACACAACTTAATCTCTCGTCTCCCACAAATTTGTCTGAGTTCGCCAAATTAGCTGTTATGTTACCTATCCGTTTACCTCCCAGGGTAAAGAAATTCGAGCCATGGGTTATGTGGCGGCAGTGGCTGCTCTGACATCCAGTGAATCTCATTACCCTCGTGCCACCAGCTCCACTCCTATTCCGGTAGCGAAATTACAACGGACCTCATGCATGCTAAAGCCTACCAGTGAACTTACAACTCAATGTGGACCCATTATGGCCGCTCCTCTGACTGCATCCAATTGTGCCGTATATCCTAGCCGGTCACTTGTCCATCTGGCCAATATAACTATGAATCCCGTCAGTCAAAACAGATCTCTAATTGGCCAAGGACCAAGTGAATCAGCAGATTCTCATTGCCTCCGAAAAACCACTTCAGAATCGCTTCCAACCGTCCCAACCCCATTAGCTCTGCTTCCAGTCTTGCTCGATTCGTCCACCTCGAAAGACGTCCGGCCGTATTCAACGGATGGCGCAGTCGGTGACGGAAGCGGTAGTGAAGATCTCGGATCAGACAGTCCAGACAAATCAAATAAAAAAGATTTGCCGTCCTCCGGTCAGTCAACCTCGGATCCTGTTTTTCACAGAAGCGGGAGTGAAACAGTCCCGGAATCGTTCGGATGGAACGCGGCGAGTGGACTGGTTGGACACACGCATATCAATGTGGTGAGCGCATCAGTTACGCCAGATCTGCAACTATCAAGGGGTAAGCTATTTTCATTTGGTATATATAAAATTAAGCATGTTACACTCATAATTTAAGGGACAGTATTGGTAGTGTCTTACGCCTGACAGAGAAACCCCTTACAGTCAACTCTGAAAAACGTTCAGGTAATTAACTGCGCACTTTGGGCTATGCCGAGGCCATGGAAATCAGGAAAGTCAAAAATACTCTAACTAGAGCTGACGGTTGTCGTCTATTGGATATCCGGTGGCCGGTCTTAGATCGGTCTACTTGGCTTACATCGGTGTCTGGATTAATTCGACACTCAAAGGACTAAATTGCGCTTTCCACTTACTCCTTCTTTGGAAGGAATTGACTATAGTCAGTTTATCTTGTTGCTGTTACTGATTTCTTTTCTCTCCCTTGATCTTCAGATACTCCCGTTTATCCAACACCTGTAACCGGGACGTAGTATTGCACTGTTTCTGTACCCTTGGCGTATGACCTACAATCGGCGGAATAATATATTAATTTACGTCTCACCGTTGTAGGATATCAAAACTTACGACCAGTTGAGAAGACACTGTATGATTGAAGTGTGTCAACTGAACACAATTTCCTAATGAGATCAACAGACTCGGCAGAACACGTTGTATTTCCATTCAGTTACAACAAAACTGGGTGGACGCGACAGACCAAACCGTTAACGATAGATCGGAACTGCCAGTAAGCAAATGGATGTGGATCCGTATAGTTGTATGGCATTAGAAGTTCAGAGGGAGTTTTCCTAAAACGTGCCAATTCCACGAATGCGCATCCAATCGGTCGAAAATTGGGTGTTTTTTTTTCTATTTTTGATGTGCTGCTGGTAAGTTTCGAACATTCAACAATTTTCCGCGAAAAGCTCAATTAGAATCAATGCGCACTATTGTGGTGGACTGTTAGACAGAAAGTGCGAGCATTCCAAATCTCGGTCGAATACCTCAACACAGAGAGGAGGTGCGTTCAAAAACTCACCGCGAGCGGATGGAGGACGGCGTGGGCGACCGGATGAGTCATCGCTCGACCGGATCGGACCAACGGGCGAGACGTGGCAGCCGAAATAGGATGGATGACCAAATTGAAGGCGTGATTATTCCAACACTCTCAAGTCTATCTCGACACGGCTGTGGAGTACGGTCAAAGCCCACAATGGATGGACGGAGGACAGCACGAACGACCGGACAAGCCATCGCTCAACGGACGAGGAACAGCGGGCGGAAAACCCCCGGATAGAAGGCGTAAATCACACACCTAGACCGGGTAGAAGTGCACACGACGTGTGAGCGGAAACCGGGGGGTGTTGTGGACTGGAATTGTGATTCAAAATTGCAAGCGCACGTGTGGCATAGTAACTAGCGTGTTGGACAATAAAGATTGTGCTTTATCGGACGCCTTTTCGTTACATTATCTATGAATACTTGGAGATTTCCCATATGACCTTCCATTTTTGCTCCGATTTAACTTACTTCACTTTGTTGTATATAACTACATGCTCGTCCTGCTTATGACGTCTGCATGCTTTACTTTTTGGTAATCAAATTTTATTCACCTCATTTCCGTGTGTTGTCATACTACATACACACGGCCAACTTTACTTTTTACATCGATATGCGTTAATGAGGTCCGATGGCGTGAAGTAACTCCAATTTATTCATTAGATTGGTTCATACACGTTTTACGTATGCCTGCTCAGCGCTTATCACCAAGCGCCTTGTTTGTGCTTGTGGACATCCTATAAATGTGTGCAGGTGTGTGAAAAGCTTGCCTTCTCCTCGGTTTACCTACTGTGATCCAACAGATTCTGACTGTTACTGAGGATAGGATTCTGTTACAGGTCGAGGACAGTGGTAGTAATACTGTTGGTGTGACCTTCATTAAGCGCTGTTTTACAGATCTTTTCCGAAAAGAAGATAGAGTGAAACCTTTCTGCAGCAGCACATGCATAATTGATTACTCTTCATCAGCGACCATCTTAACCAGGTCCCGTGAAGTGTCTACCGCATTGCTTTACACCACAGCAACCATGTGTTTAGTATCCTTATCCTCCTTGTAGCGACCGTCACAGTTTTGCTTACTAGGCAAAACACAACCCTGTTCTGTTGCTTGCTCCACACCAGAATTCACCTTAACTTCGCAACCCACATCCCTAGGTTATCCAGCCACAGAAGATCATTGATAAGCCGATAGGGGAACGTTCTGTTATCAAGCTGGAGAAATCTAATGAGTCATCAGCGAACCAATCTGAAACGAAAATTGTTGACTGTATTCTGAATTCAGAGAACCCAAGAGGCGATATTCTACGCTTGAGGCGAAAGTGGGCGCGGGTCGTTCCAGTACGCACGGTGTCATCACGGTCGATATCAAAAATCATAAAAAAAATGAAACAACCAGTTAGCTTTATCAAATTTTTAAACACGACTAGAAGACGCGGATTATAAGATGCTAGCATTCCGTTTATTCTCATCAGTCGATTACATAAAACACTCAGTTAATTAGGTTTTCGCGCGTGGTAATAAAACCATGAAACGAACTCACGTTGCATGGGTGCATATCAGAGTGACGTAAACGGTTTCAGTGTTACCGACAACGAGATCAAATGCGTCGGCACCTTCTGCCAACAGAGAGCCGGTGTATAGCACTAGCGTAGCAACCTTCCGGAACACACCAGTATCTTGGGGTTCCGATTGTGTAATAGAACCGTAAACGAAGTGACGGGGTCAAACACGATTTGTTGCGATTAAGTGTCTCGCAGTCGAAGACGTCGGATTTGTGTTCATATGTTTCATTGTTTACAATGTGACTACCTATTCTTGTTTACTGTCCACACATTGAACAACCGAAACTCAACCTTGTACTCTTGTTCTTAAATTGTCTCGAACTTCCGGTCGGCCAACCTTTATCCACAACCAACTTTAATCACTTTAGATTGACATGCTCTTCTGAAAGGAAACTACGATGCTGTTTTGTGAATGCTTATCGTTCGGTAACCGACAGGGCTTGGCTACCAAGGCTTCACTGCAAACATCACTAAATTAAGAAAACCGAATTAGCTACTTAGCTAATCTTTGATCAACTTTATCTCATCCGTTTCAGACGTTCCAGTTCATGAGGACGTGAATGATGTATTCCCACCGGAGGCAGAGCGTGATGCTGATGACGCAAATACCGCCTCATTATCGGTAGGTCGTCTAAGTCCTTTTTCTTTATTCGAGGTTTCCCTCTGCCCGGATGTTACTTTGAGTTAAATATATGTTTCACAAATAAGTCAATGGCGGCATTTTTCTAATTGATTTAGCCGGAAGGCAATGTGGTGAACATGCTCATCCTTTCGATCCTTTTTTTGAGGCCAAAACAGAACTACCTAGAGGTCTGATTGATAAGTTTGACGAAAAGTGACACAGTTGTTCCAAGATAGGAACAGTGGAGGGTGACATGCATACTAAGTCAAGATACTGGAGATACACTGGTCATACACTTCCAGGTTGTCAAAGGATGGCTGTGACAACTTTAATTTCGTCACAATGTTCTTTTTCCCATACAACGCAAAAGTATACAGAAGAATGACGATTAATGCAGCGATATCTGCATTACACCCTTTGATCTATTTGGAACGAACCACAGAGTCTTAAATGAGCTGAAAGGCTTCGGAGACTTTGTTGGAATGGTTTGTCTCAAGAAAATGTGAACACAATGAGAGGTGTGCAAGTTTTCATCAGAGAGTTGCTAGTTTACTTCGAGTGATGCTTTTGAACGAACTTATTTTCTACATTGTCTTATGATGGATTCGTTTGTTTTCGATGATTAGCTAAGTTATGATCTTTTGGACACGGAGGAGCTTTTTAACATTCTTCCTTCAGATATCTTCCGCGACGATCATCGTTACGTTTTCTCACTCACATTGTGAAGCCTACGTGTGTGTTAAAGTTGCTAGACTGCTGCTGGTGTCAAATTCGTAGGTTGTTACCACAAACTCGCATCTTCGCTATTACGATTTCGGACGACTTAACGAAAGCAGTTCTAAGATTTCGTATTAACATGGCATGAGAGCAACTACCGTTATCGCCTTTCTCTATTACTCTTCCTACTTCAGCAACATTCTGCGGTCTCATACCTACCTGCCCTCACACTTGGATGTGATCAGACTGGTGCATGTATCGACGAATCGTCGGATTGTTTCAGTGTCGGCATAGCACCTTCGGACCAACACGTACGACGTCCGATGAATGCGTTCATCATTTTCTCTATGCGTCATCGTGGCGAAGTGCTCCGACTCTATCCGACAATGGACAATCGTGTCGCCAGTCAAATTCTTGGGGAATGGTGGTATAAATTAGGTGCTGCGGACCGAGCACCATACCAGAAACTAGCGCGTGAGGTAGGTCGTCCGCTGTTCGTATCTGATCGACGTTTAGATGCTTATAATCGTTTTCTCCCTCATTTTATACTGGTTCATAATGTACACTTAAAACTTTTGTTGAGATTGTTTTGGTTATCGTGTTGTATCCACTCGATGCAGTAAAACCTTGCCTTCGACTGGTTAATTGGTCGTGATTGACCCTTGCTATGCCATTTTCTGTTTGCTTCGCTCTTGATCGATCAGACGTTCTCCTGCCTTATGTAATTTTCATGTTTGCTGATGTCGCGTCGCAATAGGCCAATTCATTGCATGATTGCTCTGTTCTCAATCTTGCTCCAGTATGTACCACTAGTCATGTTTGTTCTCTGGAGCTTAGTTTCTAGTGCAATACGTTACGGGGTTTGTCGGGCAATCGGATTCTTATAGTCCTACGTATGAATTAAGAACGATTACTGTGGCGAGCTAGTGAATATTGTTTGAAAATCCTCTCGCCGATCTCATTTTCGCCGAGATTATTCGATTACCAATTGCCGGGGGCTTTTTACA
>LUCH01018509.1:0-13618 GCA_013368495.1 Paragonimus heterotremus | reverse complement strand
TATTTCATTTTTTTTGCGAAATCAATGCATTTCTAATGCTGATCTATGCGGTTGTACGCTTCTCTTTTGAATATTCTGACGTATTTTATGTTTCAGTCTGAATATTTTTTGGTTACCTTGTTTATGAACACACAGAGCCATTAATTTGTGCACTTAATATTTTAAGTGTCATTCTGCGTGTGCAACTTCCTGCCCTGTTATTTTGAATTCAGATTTGTCTTTATGTTTTCCCACTCAAATTACTGTCGTCTTTTTATTTCTCCATGTGTTTTCATACGCGACTATCTGCGTATTGTGGAGCATATGCCTTTGTTTTGCTTAAATCCATACTTGATTTATCCCTTACAAAATGCCATTATGAATTCGGCGTTGACTCTGTTCTTTGTAACCATCACCACTACACATACGTCAGCATAAAGTTCTTGGCTAGTCACGGGACAGTTGTTCATGCTTGCTTTGTTTTAATTGAAGCGTGATGTTGCAGACTTAAAATTTTTATTACAGCCTAAAACACGGGCCAGAACACTTTGTGGACAGTGTATTTGTCAAAAATATACATTGATCTACTGAATTCTCTTCCACAGTTGTGCTCAACAATACAACCAGGACAGATTTCAACAAACGTAGGTAGGCAATTTCGACATACACGTCTGTGTACTTATATCGCTTTACATAAGCATATGACTATTGTATGCTGGATGATTAGTCGGCGGACCAGACTCTGGTCGGTCTTATTAAACCAGACAAGAAACTAGTCAAAAAGGACAGAAAACTTGGTAACACATTGTGATCAGCCATTCATGAGCTTCTCTTATTCCGCTTACCGAAAATTCCTCTATCATTTGGTCAACCCTTATCGCCATTGTCAGAGACGTGTAGTTTGCTAATATTGTTGAACACAAACATCCTGAATTACAGTAGAGGAAAGAAATTACCGACTTGGAACATTCCTTCAAAAACCGTCTTCCTATTATTGATACGCACGGACAGTGTCCAGATTACGATGTACTATTGTTTGAAAATATGTTTGGTAGTTTCAATGAATATCGTTGAGAGAAAGAAGTAAGTTGCATATTTTTAATGTAAGACTAGTCAACCTATAGCTTTGTCGTCATGATTTCGCCTAGTACAGAGACTGCACGTGATTGCGACTCAACCAAATATATCGCGGGTAGCTTCATGCTGATTCTGAGATGAGATCATAACGAGGGCAGCGCACAGCCATTTTAAATTCAAAATTCAACTACTCAACCAATTATACAGCCAGTTTTAAACAGCGTGGTTACTAAAGTACCAACTATTACGACCACACAGATTGCACGACCTACATAAGTGTTGCCATTCTTGACTAAAACCCAAATGGTAACATGACTGCAGTATTCTAAACGAAAATCTTGTTCCGTTAGACAATGCACAACACATTGATTGCGTTATTTGAACAGTTCGGTTGTTGAGGCCACTTGTTCCGGTTCAAAATGCCCTGTAGTCCCGTTTTCCACTTGTTTTCAAATCAATGTTTCTCTCTGTATTTTTCCTGCTGCTGCTTCAACGTCAAAATCTATGCTCTGGCTCCACTACTGAACAGCAGTTACGTGAGTAGTGTAGCACGATCGCTCATCCTCACAACATTGGTTCTCAACCCTACGCTTCAGCATTTCTTACGATAAGGTCTTAAGTAAATAACCACGAATAGCAGACGAAGTTCATTCCGTTCAACAATATGTGTACACGAAGACTTGGATATGAAAAGAAGACAAGTAAATGAATAAGTTAGTCGAAATCATCCGCGTCCCAAGCAGATCCCTCAGAGGGGGTCCGCATTCCAACCACCATCATTGTGCTTGGCTTAAAACAAGAAGGCTTATGGAAATCATTACAGAAATCAGTATCTTTTGTAATCCCCCAAAATACAATCGGGCATAAAAGAATTGTTAATGACGCGACCGCTTGTCACACCGGTACATGCGATGTGCATGATCACCCGCACCACACACACGTGGTTTGACGCTGAAAAATAGGTGTCCTCTGTAAGACACATATCTTCAAGTCACAGTGTGCTTTTCTTATGTTTACACATCGTTGGCTACCGGAACGCTCGTGCAAGCCTTTGGTTGTCGTAGCAACACACGCAGGTCTTGTGGTCAAACGATGACTCGGATTTGACACAACCGAAACCCAGTGGTGCGTTGACAGATAATTGATTTTAGCTAGCAGAAGCTACACAGTGTTAGGTGACTGAGTGAGTAGTACAATCAAGTGGCGCTAACATGACAGTCAACATGATCTTAAGGGCTGATTTAGTTTGCTCGGTTTCAGAGTCGTCACTGTTATCACAGTGTGTGTTTGGTGCACACTGCTTGCTCAACATAGTCATTCCACCAAACTGAAGTTCTTTTTGTTTAAAACAATTCATCAGGCTAAATACAATTAACCTGATAATCATCCACCGAAAACAGGTCTTGTTCCCTACTTCGTCATTCTCATGAACTCCCTTGGTGTTTTCAAACGAGTTAGACAGTCCACGGATCTCATGATAGTGAAATAATTTTGGCGGTACCCGAGGCCAGAGGAAGAATTCGTTTCCTGGCTCGATGCATCGACAACAGCTAGTATCCAAAACACTACTAGAGAAATTTGAGACGTAGTCGTATCAATCCAACTACCATTGCACTTATCGTGTCAATTGAGCAAGACATCATAGTGGAAAGTATACAAACGAGTGGGCGGAAATTAGTTCACTATGAAGGCTGGTGTGCTGATTTATCGGAAAGGGATTGTGGAGATCCCAAAGTATACTTTAAGAGTATTGTCATCAAGCGATTGGAAATTAAAATGACCCGACTCTCTAATCGGTTGAATTCTGGGAAATCGTGCTCCAAATTCCCGAATTATCCCGAGTGATACGCTCACAACTTCCGTCCCTGAATTTGAACTATTATTCTTGAGGAAATATTACCAGAGCCCAAAATTTTGTTGTCCATATCCGAAGAATGGTTGACTTGATTTAGAAATTCAGTTTAAAACGTTACATGGAGAGTCAGCTGCGTCATTTCCATCATCAACTTTAGACAAATAAAGAGTGAAATAAACGTTGGTTAATTCTTGTTGTCAGTGTCTAATATGTAGACCGCAAATAAAGCAGCTCTTGACCAAACAAAACTAATATGTAATGGAGTGTCTGCAAAAGAAACGGGTGCATAATGCTTCCCGTAGCAGATAAAGAAATGAGAATTGTTTTACTGAGCAGAATTTATTGTTGCCAAAATAAATAATATACTAGATGGTATTCCAAAATTAATGAAAATCAAGATGGAGAAAGACAAGATACCACCAACAGAAAAACGGCATCTTGAACCTTGCGCCGAATGAAAACAGATTGAAGTTATTAACACAGCTGTTTTCGGGTACATCTATTTAAATGAAACAATAATGTCTGGCCTATGGGGTCTACCCAGGATGCTCAAAGAAGGTATGCCTTTGAGATCCACCTTAGGTGTGTTCTACTCGCCCTATCTTGATTCGGTCAAATGGTTCATTGGTTTGTTTCAGTTCATTAGGTTGAAACCAGTATAGTATATTCTCGCGAACAGTCAAAGTATGTAGCTATTCGGTGACGGTTCGCTACTAACGAACGTGCCTCTGCGAAACTAAGTCACTACCTACGCTGTTAAGTCGAACACATTAATAAACAAATGAGAATCCCAGAGGAGTCGATACTTCACACTAGTAACGTTCAGTTTTTGTTTAACATGGAAATCTACCGGTAGAGAGGTGGAAAGGCAATGAACTTGTCTCTGAAGCCCCTATTAGCTGACTTTTTTGTGAGCAAACTGAAGATCAACTAATTGAATGTAATCATTGAACAATTGACCTTTCATTGCTGCTATATAAATTATATTTTTGCGTTGTCACTGAAGATTTCAACATGAAGTGTAATGGTGATTTTTAGCCAGGTTCATAGTTTAAGAAGAGTCAGACGTCACCTATCTACTGAATTTTTGGATGAGGGCACACTGAGAAGAGAAGATAGTTAATTCTGACGAACAGTGTACAGGCGACAGAAATGGAGTGGTCATTTTGACAGTTTCCTTCGGTTTAATCAAAAGCGGAATTCCATGCAGTGTCAGACGGATAAGTGGTTAAAGATCTACACCCCTAACACAATAAACTGAGCTGGACTTTGTGCAAGAAGCGTTCATTCAAAATGGCCTCATAATGTATTTGTTTCAGAAGTCGATCCACGCGGTAGAGTAGAAACCCTAGTCACTATCTGGGACTAAAGTATCTTCATTTATTAGTTCCCATTCAAAGGAACCCTGTGGAAAAGATTGCAACAAGAAAACTCAAAAAGTCAGTTAAACCAACTTACCGTGTACCTCAGTTGTACAGGAGTTTACGTTCAAAATCCGTTATCACATCATAACTACAAGACATGTTCTACAACCAGCTGTTGTGTGTATTCATTTGTTTGCTCTTGTCGAGCATTGTACATTGGTCGTACTGTTGTGACTGCAAAAGACGTTCGGTCTGAGAAATCGTTCTTTGCAAGAAATCCCTTACAGCTTATGTTAAAACATGGGACAACGGACGCGCATATGCATTTACATGGCTGGCGTTTATTCATACACATCGTGAGGCAGTACATTGTCATTCGCCATGGTGATACGTCCCTCATATTGCGTACCTACTGTACCAAAAGTCGTTTCTGGTCCCTCTTCTTCCTGGTGTTGTGACTTGACTTTTGGCTCCTTAATGTACCAACTATACTACTCACAAACTAAGCTGTCTGTAATACAGCAGTACTACAAGGCGATGGTCTGTGCGTGAACATAATTTTGTGTAGATAAATAGTGGTGTGGCTAAAACGGTTTCCAGCGTGATCGTTACTGGCCTGATTGACTCATTATTCTGGCAACAACAAAAATGCCTTTCAGACTGTCTTCTGAGATCTAAGTAATCGATCAAACATAGTCAGATTCCGAATGTTCGCTGTTGCTAAAACAATTAGTATCTGGCTGCAAAACCCTGACCTATGCGCTTAGAAAAAGCTCATGCGAACATCTAATCTTTGGTGGTCTACTGCCAATCAAACCCACAATTCAGAACAATAACTGCACGACCGTTAACAAACACTTAGTGCATAACCTAGATTGACCTAATTTCCTACTCATCCCAGTTACTGTTTTCCTATTCACTGCGTTGTATTTGGCTTGATAATCAACACACGGAAAAATTCTTATTAGCTATACCGTTGTTCGCGTAACTTCCGTGAATAGTTTCGAAGGAGCAGTCTTATGTGTTTATTTCCCTAAGATCCCAGAATTTCAGACGGACCAGATCATAGCATCGATCAAGTCCGTCCGAAATTCGAATCGTCTGACGATCACGCACGCTTTGGGTATCAGCGTTATTTCATGAGTTCAAATATTCCCCAAAATACGGGTAACTGTTCGAATGTTTCACATTTTTTATCACCTAGATTACGTGAAGGATGATGGACATATTTTGTTTGTGTTAGCTTCGTGTTTTTTAAGGATAAGCATTGTACTACAAACTGGATTATATTCACTTGTAACGCTAGTCGTAAATTCGTGACTACATCTGGCCCGAACAAATGATGTTCGCTAGGTTGGAATCTGTTTGTGACTGCATCTTCATCTAAGGAGTCAGCTTTTTTATCACTCAGCTGTCCTATTTGCTGGGGTATACAAGATTAAGGTCATCGACCGGGTAAGATACGACCCATGCAACTTACAGTACAAGAAGCGAAAATACATATTTCAATTCCAAAAATGCTTGTTTACAATATCTTTGGGGGTGAAAACAGTGAGTGCTACAACGAGTTTGTCAAGGCCGGGTATCTTTTAAGTCATGAAGTTCGAAAGAATCAAACGTCGAATACTCTCAAAGCGCTACGCAAACACTGAATAACAGTTTGTAATCGGATCATAGAGCAGGGGTAAGTTAACCAATTAACAGCAATGTGCGTTCAAAAAGGTCACGGAAAAAATGTGTACGCCGTTCTACAGATACACTTAAATAGTACACTATCCTCCGGAACGTGACGCACCGTAAGTTATGACGGAGTTTAAACGCATGCCGGAAGCAGTTAGAGGAGAAAGTATAGAAACAAAAATCATTAGCTGGTTTGTTTCACTTAACTGCGTTTTGGTTAATAAATTCGAACCAGTTGTTGAATTCTGTATCGCAAGGACTTATCCCTGGTTGACCTCCATTAGTGGACCTCGTTAGGAAGAACACAGTAAAATCAAATGACAGAAATCGAGAGAAATTCGACTTGCAAACGTGAGCGGATCTTAATCCGCCCATCTGGCGGTAGTTAGACCATATTGCGAATAAGTTTAGTAAGGCTATTTGACTTCACTTGTTGAATGTAATACGGATTTCCAAAACAAAGGGACCTACATGCATGAGGTTATACTACCAAAAGTTTCAATCAACTCGGGTGACCTCCCTTATCTCTGTTCATTTATTAAAAAAATACGAGATCACTGTGGAGTTAGAAGTTACCACAGCGTTCTGGTAGATTTTCGTGCAACTGATACTATTTAACTACTCTTCACATCCTGTTCACAACTGTTCACGATTACATTATCCGCGGTCAGACGTGCTGTAGTAAATTCTTCATGTTCCGAATTGGAAATCTTTAGCCTTGTGCAACTATTTATCATTCGGATGATCGAAGATTTAAGGCGCACTTTTGATCACAAGGACAGGTTTGTTTTTTCGACTTTCGGATGAAATTTCCTACAATACCGCTAACAAATTGGTTCTCCTTCATTCTGTGGAAATTGGTTTAGGGTCATCAAATCCCTGTTGATTAGCTGCTGTTCGTAGTCTAAATGCGACCTGAATTATTCGATTTAGATCAAAGTTCAGCTTGTGCTGACGACAACACAATTTCAGAGGAGCGAACGAGTTGCCATAAAATAAAGTCAATCATAACCTATCAAATATAACACCAGCACACCTCAGTATGAGCTGGCCATTGCATGTTTGCATCTAGACAGCCACTTAGCTGTTCTGCGCTCGATAGACCGCCATTCATTCACAACCTCTTACATCGTTCTTACCTTTAAATTTACCGACTTCCCGAATTCACTTTAATTGAAATCACCGCACTGTGTCTAATTTTTCTCCAAATCCGTTACACAAACTGACGTATACATGAGCATTTTCAGTTTCCTTTACCACGCAGCTATCTTATGAATCATGAAATACGTCTGCGTTGGTGTTCATATCAAACTATATCTGGGAATTTGTCAGCAGTTCTACTTTACTTTCAAGTAACTGCCGGCTGATTTTGTTTTAATTGTTACATAACTGGGGTTGAAAAGAATTCCTGAAGGAAACCTAGCTTTTAAACCGTGCATTCTCCCTACTTTTTTAAATTACCCACACAACCAGTTTCCTCGAAAGCCAACGTAGTGACTTATGTAATAGGTGTTTAACATGTGAATAACCAAATGGTTCTTAATCACGTTTCAACTTCCTAATAGTGTGCTTTTCTACAATATCTACAAACTGAGAAGTTAGCTTTAACGTGGCGCACACGGAATGAAGGGAGGCTGTGACTGTGATTAGGCAGTTCAAGGGACGACAGGCTGAAAAAGGATGGAGATCACTGTCCTAACATAATTAATTGATAAAATGTGACAGTCATTGCAATCGTGCCTGCCTGGGCTGCACCGTGCGGCCTAATGCTCAGCACGATCACTTTCTTTCACTATGTAACAGTAGTTTTATATAGTTCTACGCTATTGAAGAAGCTAACGGTTGCCTCCACAGTACTTCGACTATAAAGGAGCTGTGCACCAAAACAGTATTCCACGTTTGTCCATATCCTACCAGTCTATCTCTGAAAAAATCGAACGCTTTTAACTTAACGTGCCGCGGACATATCTAACATAATCATTTCGACTGAACGTTAACGCGAAGCAGTTAGACAGCCCACCACACTTGTTTACAATCTGGCTAATTCAATTTTAACTTGTTCAAACCAACAGACAGAGGTAAACCGTTGTCGGACTTTAGTTGACGTCACTACGTCACTGGAAATGATAGTTCGTCTGAACCGCCTTGGTGCTGTTGTTTGCCTCACTGACTTACATCACATTCACTTACCTACATTTATGTGACTGGGCAGATGTCATGATAAACCACGCCAATGTAGAGGCACGTTTCCTCACGCCACTGCCCAAATACATTACAAGGCAAAATAGCAAGAGATATTGTTTTTTAATTGTATGGAAATGTTTTGTCCAGAGTCATAGCTCAACTATTCTTAGCAAAACGTGGTGGGTATGTCGTGTAGGTTGGGCGCTAGGGACTGATTGGTGTCCTATAATTTGAGCTCTGTCACGGTGCAATTTCACTCATCACCGGAAAGTCTTGAACTGACGTCTAGTCACACGAAAATGGTATCAAGTGATTTTAGGTTTGAAAAGATATAGTATCTTTGGGAATATTTTGCACACTTTGGGAATTCACCCATTCTGACATTCTGGCCACAGAATGACTGTGAACTGTTGTTGTGATCCAAGGACGCGGATGACACAAGGGTTATTTAGTCGACAAAGCAATACACGGGTTAAGCATGTAAACCAGACCTGTCACAAAACCACGCATTTGCACGCAGTATTCGGCCTCAGACAGTCTTGGCTACCACAGATGTCAGTGTTCAGTTCCATTGAGTAGCAGGGACCGTTATGGTTGATGCTGTACTTTGATGATCCTTCCTGTAGTCTTCTTGTGGCTTGTACGTTGTCAAAAAATATGCCCTGCACCTGCCACTGAATAACCGCCGTATGAGTAGTACAATACGATCGCTCAACTCCACTGCACTGTAAAACAGCGTCCGAGCCTAGCGTGTGAACAAGTTAAGATTCGTTGTCACGTTTGCGTTTTCATTAATCTTTCTCCTTTGATTACTTCACTTATTTCTATGTCAAGATGAATATCGTCGGCTCTGTTGCACATTCTAGTAGAACGACGTAATATTTCACAACAGTTGATCGTTTTAAGTGGTGGATAGATGCAGTTTCTGTCTATGGCCCCTCGTCCGAAGTAACAGCATGCATATTTTCCGAACTGTCAATGATGTCTCCTAGTTGTTACGGAACAGTAGCAAATGACAGGCTTTCGTATCTCTCGAAAGACCTAACTTTGTTCGGGTGTCATCGTGCACTCACTGAGACGCACAAGCCTGCATAAAATGGGTTGGCTGCAATCTTTCATCGAGATTCCAAGGCTGCTACCAGTGCGATCGATGAAGTCTGTTAGAGGAAGCCCAACTACTGATTCTGCTTGGCATTCATTCTGTCTTCAACACTGACCAACACGTTTACAGCGCCAAACCTTTTTAAGGGGGTGACCTCTACTCTATCAAAGGCAACTTTTTACATTATGTTTACTTCACTCGTATGTCGTACTCGAATAGTAGATTTTGGAAAGCGAAATCAGACGGTATTTGTTACTGTACACCTTTAAGAGTGAATAAGCTTCCGCGTTCGCTTCCTCTAAAACAAATTTACAAACTACAGCTCAACGTAGTCCAACGGAGAGATATATTTTACGTTAAGGGACATCAGGATGGCTTTAAGGTTGTTAGCGTAGTATTTTTTAAACCAGTATGTTTAGAAACGACAGTGGATCCCAATCAAACTGGTCCACAATGTTTTGAACCACTGTGAAACAATGTTCAGCAATGGATTACTAACAATTTTACACTGATCCAAACATTAGGGTTTACAATAACAAAGTTTCGCAGTTTTCATACCATACTTGGTTTAGACCGTAAGAAGGCAAACTTTTCTGATGTGACAGAAGATTGTAATACCTTTTCGCGGACAGCCAAAAAAACAAACGCTCTGAATTCATTCGTCCATTCACCTGCGTTTTGCCTGGTCAGCTTATTAATTGTTTTACTTTCAGTCTAATCTGTTTTCACTTGTACGTTTTGCGGATACTTAACTAGTGAACCTAGACATTTTACCAACTCTCGGACCTGTATCACGAATTTGTGAATGTTTTCCCTACTCTTTAGGAACGACAACGATCTAGGAACTGTATGTATTATGTACCGTGTATTTGTGATGTCTGGGGGAGTGTTGTAATTACGTCAGGCAGATCAGATGTCACCTGGTAAGACATGATCCAGTTCACTTCAAGAGTTACTGAGCATATTTGTCTGCATGCAGATCGAACAGTGATAGTCATAGTATCCTACTCCTGGAGAATTTGTAGTTGTGATACAGAATTGTTTGTTGTGTAATACATGAAATAGGTTCGTGATGTAAGTTCAAGTCGTGCACACAACATTGAGGATGATCGCATGCGGTTAGCCTGATACATATGACCATGCTTGTTTGTTAACATGCATTTTCACTAATTCAAGCCGGTGTGACGTACACAAGTTATTTCCAGTTCAATTACACATTGAATAGCTGGTGCATTAACCTCCCTAGCTAGCCTTGTTCAGACAATAACGGCTCAATCTTCCAATCGTCCATCATCTTGCTTCGTGTCAAATACAGGACTGCTTATAACTGCTATCTTGTACACTTTATTGGTGCCGGTGTATCTATACCTTGTCTAGATTTCTTTTTATCCTGATTGACTGTTCCTTCATCAGAAGACGGCGCATTCGTTTACTTCTTTACGGAAAGCTGTATCACCTGTAAATATTAAATTATAATTTTGCATTTTTTGAATCATACAATCTCTTTACTGCGAGTGTTCACCTCATAGATTAATGCTACTTGTATCAGAAGTTCAAAACACCACCTGTGATTATCAAATTGGTGTGCTGATGCTGTAAAACTCTACAAGGGTTAGAAGAGTCGTGTGATTGACCATAATTTTATATCAATCACGAGAATGTAGATAAATAAGTGAGGCCAAGAATTTGTTTTGTACATCACGAAAGACGGAATTTCAGATGTGGGCATCATCACATGCTCAGTAGTAACAGGGTTTATATATATATATATATTACTGAGGAGGAAAAATATGTGAATAAGTTTGCACGAGTAGGGAGTTTCTATTTTACAATAAGAGTAACAAAACGTTCAGATTGTCATGGCGCCAGTCACTCACTGAACTCCAGAGAGATGAGGTTAAGGATAATGGACATTCGGACGCGTTTTGGAAGAAGGAAACTAGGAATGTGCACAGTATCATTCGAATAAATGTGGAGAGCTTTAGAAGACGAATGAGGTGGTAGGTGGGTCGTGTTGTACGCAACACGAGGAACTTGTACAAAGGATGGTGAGTCAAACTTCACTAACACTGCTACGAAAGGACTGTTCACGACAGTCAAAACCGTCTGTGAGTCAGTTTGGGTTTAACAAGGGCGAAGTTTTTCCAAGTAGCTTGGGTTAGCGGTAAAAATTTGGTCCACATAGGGCGTAAACTTGGTTGGGATGTTCGGCGAACAAGTGCTATCAGCCACAGTCACTTATAGTAAGCATGTATTTGGATATTGAAGTAACCGAGAGAGAAATGCAAGAAGAAACATTGGAGTACAGTGCTGTATGAAACGGTCTTTTAGACATACAAGAACTGAGAATTGATAGCTGTTGCAACTGTGACGTTTTGTGATTAATTTTGTAAGCAAATTAGTGTGTGTTTGTTGTCGTGTTGAAGCGCAAAACCAATGTATTGTTTTTATGAAGTAACAACCTTTACGCCCTCTGTGCTCTTGGATCCCAACAATCGTATAGTGAAATGTAGTTTTACTAGCTACTCGGTGCCAGATGCAGTTACAGAGGCCACAAGTAGCTGTGCAAAAGTTATTTCGGGGAAGACGCTGTTCATATGCCCTTAGTCAATGTCAGATGAGGCAGCACGATGGAAAACGTTTGCACATTGACTAACGAACTCAGATCTGATTAGCCTATCTGTGATCTCCTAGTGTGAAGATGAACATTTCCGTATATTGTCTATTCGAATTTTTCCCTGGAAAGCAGACACTTTATGGTTAGATAAAGGCATAACATGGTAGAGGTATGATTGCGAAAGCTGCTGCGTTGTCGCATATACCAACCAGTAGTTTGTGTGTCTTTCTGAACAAAGTGAACAAAATTAATGCTCTAAGATGTCGGAAAGTCGTGAAGGAGGTCTTTTGTGTGCTCACACTGGAGGTGGTCGGACAAAGTGGTCTCTATTGTAAGATAGAGCCTTGACCTCCGCGTAGTTTTTAATCTTTCACAGTGTACCAACTTTGTTAGATTTCGGGTCAGCCACATTTCAACAGATGTCACACGGTCTCTCACACTTGACGTTCTCGTTTCAGGTTACAGGCTCACAACTTTCTTTTCCGCTTATTCAGTCATGAACACTGGTCACTCAGCAAGGCGGATACGGTGAAATGAGAACAGTTGGGTTAGGTTTGGTAGTCTGGGGACTATAACCAGAAATGCCTCAAAACAGCCGACTATTGCAATGCAATGTCATTTTGACACAGTTCGATCTTCACGAATGAGGAGAAGATTGTAGTCGGTAAAACTGATTGATTTAAACTTTCAACCTTATATTAACGAAATATTCCTAAATTCCAATCAAGTTACTTTCAACGGGTATGAATAATCCGTTTTGTTCCGTTGCTGAACCACAGTAATGAAGCATCAACAAAGAAAAACGACTCACGCTAAAATTATTGGCAGTCCTCCATGTCAGGGGATCAAAAACTGTGAAGTATCTTCGGAAACAAATATATGTTTTGCTTGAGACGCATTCACAATCAAATCAAACACTGTATAACTGATAGCGGAAACAAAAAACTTCTTGGCCTTGCAAGATCACGTCTATGACCTTTGTCTCTTTCTAATGTTATTTGACGGACAACTGACAATAAACCACTTCTCAGGTTAAGCGCCCTTTGTGGTCAAAACATTTTTGTGTCGTGACGAACCCAAGAATGAAGATTATCTGGCCGCAGTAGTCCGAAGATAGAGACGGTCTGGAATTCCTTGAACACTTTGTGAATGCGACCGAAGTAATCAGAAGCGAGACCGCTTGTGAGAAGTTGGATGTCTTGTGGACAATAGCAAATCACAGCACAAAGGTGATATTAAGTACAAGGCGGTGATTGTCTTCTTAAGCCGGGCTGAGCTGTTACGAAAAGAGTGCTAGTGGTTGCAATCAACAGGCGACAGTAGCCTGATGTTTCAGACACTGTCGGGTGATAAGAGGATCGTAAGAAAACCCTGTTCGCGGTATACAAGTGAAGTTAACAGTTCATTTGCAAGCCGTTATGGTTAGTAGGTAACCGTCCACACTTTGATCAAGTTAAATATTTCCTAATCACATGGCGCTAATCTGGCTACGTTTACCGTCCAAAACAGACTCACGTAAAAAGTGCCAATACAGACATGATAATTATTTGAATATCGTAGCATAACCATGTGGCAGCCAGTAAGTATTGAAAATATCTGTTTGATATGCGCAGAAAGGACATGCATTTCAGACGACTAACGATAGAAAAAGACGCAGAACGGTGATCCAACACCGCAAAAAACCGACTGTAATTGCTGTAACTATGTGAACGACGTAAGCACAAGTCCCACTACCCTTCATTTATCAACCAGCATGATAA
>LUCH01018508.1:0-14086 GCA_013368495.1 Paragonimus heterotremus | reverse complement strand
TCCCACTTGAATTGGTGCATTAAAAGTGGGATGGGCCAATCACAGGCGCCGAAGAAACGTGCGCCAAAATTGCGTTTTGGCACGTTGTGGCGCGAAAAAGTAAGATTCAAAATCTCAATTTATTTTTCGATAATATCTCGAAAAATAAATCATTTTTGGGGAAAATAGACATTCCCCAACAAGAAGCAACAAGTTGTGGATGTAATTTTTGATGGATTGCAACGAGACTTTCGATAACGGTTTTGCCGTGTTGCCGTGATATTGTGACCTATCTTGAAGTTCCTACGTCTCAACAGGTCAATCAACACCATTCTGTGTGATTCGCTGTTATTTGCACGTCTTCCTCCGCTCAATTGAATCATTTCAAGTTCACACCCGGGTGTACACTCTATTTCAAGGCTGAAAACAAGGTCAGGGTAGTAGGTTCATTTCCTTTTTAAGCTGGGGACGGAATAGATTTCATTGACACAAATCGCCTACGCAAGGCGAAATAATTATCGTGGAATGATTCCAGTCGCTTTTGTTCCACTATGTGACAGTGCAGTCAATATCGTGCTACTCAATGCAGCCAACCAACTGCACCTCGCAGCGCCTCAGTGCATCAGCAGACTGCAGGTTTCGCAAGCTATTCTTATAGAATTCGAAGGTTAGCTAGCTAGCATCGGAAATGCATACCACTTGACTGCCGACATTTGAAGGCAATAGAGCCTGGTAGAAGATTCGTGATTTTGACCTCAGTAAATACCAAGTCAGCTGAAGGTGCTACTCAGAGTTTCTCACAGATTTGCAGTTAAGGCTTTGATATCTACCATCTCCAGCCGTCAGATACCACTGTGTGACTTGGCAACTAAGAGTTCCCGAGGACAAGTTCACTAATGACCCAGATAGAACAGGCAATTCAGTCGGTTCCCCACCTGTAGCAACATGCATTCCAAGTATGCTGACGCCGACTGACCTTACCCTGGCTACACACAAATAAAGACCTTTGGTTGCTGCATTGGCCAGTTAGCTAGCTTTAACAGGACACAACAGGCGGAAGCATGGTGACCCCTGCGTCGGGGCTAGCGAATTTGCCGAAGGGCCATGATGATATACCGGTGGACTTTGCTGCGTTGATCATTACGGCAAGTTCTCGCCCATTCTCTTTTGGCCTTATGCATAGTCGCTCTATACAAATCGGTCCGAAGTCAGCTTGACGGTGGCACGAACGCTGGGATGAGACGTACATTGAAGATTATTAAAAACAGAACGCTCGAAGTTTACTGGTACAAATGGACGAGGGCTGACTGCCGTTGTATTGCATATGATTACGCCTTCGCTGCGAGCTATAGGCAACTCCCGGAGTTCAAAGGGGAAGAGATGCGAAATTGGTGAACCCCCGGATTGTTACCTAGTTCTCGTGTTACTTCCTTCAAGTTGACGGTGTTGCTTCAGTGTAAACCAATTAGAACAACTTTGAACAAGCCATCGGCGACGGTGTTTTTATTTCCCGCGATATATTGTCTGTTACTTCCGAACTGGAAAATGTAGTTCGGCTGCGGGATTCCTCTTGGAAAATAACAGTCAGGTTTGATGTTTAAAGAATAAATAAATGGTTTGTGTTCTGTTAGGACAGTAAAGTACCTGCCCTCCAAAACGCGACGAAAGTGCTTAATGGCGAGGAAGACTGCCAACAGCTTACGATCGAAGGTACCATAATGCGTTTGCACTTGTTGAAGTTTATGGGAGAGAAATGATGGAGGCATGACTCGACCGCTCACAATCTGCTGCGGAACAGCACCGGCAAATGGCTGGGATTCGTTCATCTATAAAATGGAAGTCGACCCATTGTTTACACGCATGTACGGCAAGGTAGTCACTTGTGATTATGTGTCTCTGGCTGCAATAAGTGTAGTCCTAGTCGGAGGCGACGAAACAAAAACGTTCGTGATTAACCTCCAATAAATCTGAAAGGGGTTTTAACAACTCCGAACAGTGCTGGATAAAACGGCAGTAATGAGTTACAGTGTCCAGAAATCGGCATAGGTTTTTCTCGGACTGTAGTGGTGGATAACCTTTGTACACAGCGATTTTTCCCTGAAGTGCTTCGTTACGGACACCTAAGATTCAGTGACCCAAAAAATCTATGAAGTCTACCTGAAAAACGCACTTCATCGGGTTTAGGTTAGGGTAGGTTCAGGTTATGCCGTACTGATCAAAACGTTCAAAGCTGTATTGAGGAGTGACACATGTTCATTTGCGTCAGTGTTCGCTACGAGGCTGTCATCGAGGCAAATGAATATAAGGTGGGGACCATGAAGGACCTCGTTCACGAACTTCTGAGGAGTCTAAAGCGTATTATGCAAACCAAATAACAAACGGACAAGTTCACGCAGTCCGAATACGGTGGTGACTTTTGCCTTCGCCACCTCTTCTGAGGCCACGGGGATCTGGTGACATGCTTCAAACAAATCAAGCTTTGAGAAAATTGTCACGCCGTCCAGACCAATGAATGAGTCGTGAATGTGATTAATTCGGTGTTGATTTTGTTAGGGTCTGTTGCACTATTTTTGAGATTGTTTTGCTTCGTTCGATCAGTGTTGAAGGGTGGCCTATCTTTCATTATTCTTCTTCAAGGATAAACAGTATTGACTATTTTCATTCTTACAGCAACTACTGTAACGGTTTCATTTACTCTCATTTAATCGGAGCCCTATGTATTTCTAAATGTCAAAATAAGACATTCTCCTTCCATATTCTTTCATTAGTAGCTCATAATCCTGACCACTTCCCGATGCGTGAACAATCACTGCTCCAATCCAACCCAATTCCGTTTCATCGTTCTTCATTACTCAGCGGTGCCTAGTTGTCACACTTGTTGTACGGGGATACTATTTATTCAATTTCTGAGGATTTGTCACATTCTAGACGATATATTTAGTTTTCGAGTGCATTACTGGATCCGGGTCACTTGGGCCTCCAACCTCGATCCGTGAACAAATCGCTGAAAATCTCTGATTCAATTAGTACCGTGTTGAATCAAGTTTTTTCCAGCGCCTTCACATTGGCTGTTTCGAAGATAGATTATCTTCTCTGCCGTTGGATACTGAGAGAGGCATTTTTGGATCAACAGATTATGCGTAACTCGTGGTGAACTTAAATCGTTAGCGAACGATTAAATATTGGGTACCTCTCAGAGACAGTAGAGTTGCCTACAGCGCGATAACCCCCACACGGACGACAGTCATCTGATGAGATTCAAGAAACCGAATGCAAAGGTGGGACCCACGAACCACCAAAAGCCTGAGTAAAGCCGTCATAGGAGGACCTCGAATTCAGCCTTGGCGATCACGAGCTTCTTTGTTGATAACCGACCGGGGGCGTGCGGCAGTAGATGGTCCCTTGTTGGTAATCTGATAGAAGACATCGCGTTTAATTTGTGATAATGAGTGTGATGGACTGATGGGACATGGGAACTGCCAAAGCAGAGTCGCGAAATTCTTGTTTGGTAAACCCGAATTTAATTACATTGACCTCATAAATGTGGACTTTCCTTGTACTCACGAGTCTGCTGTGTTGCCCGACAGTATCCGACTCCTCGTATCCACCACGAATCCAAAGGAGGAGAGAATGTCTATGCTAATAATTGGATGTTATATGCCTGCAATGGGAAGGATCCAGCGGAACTGCCGACGATACCAAGGCCAAGAGTGTGCAGTTTCTCTCCGAATGTCTGTATAGCGGTGCGATTACTGGCGTATAAGGTAAACGACACCGGTTTGAGGTTGTTTGTCACCAGTGGGTGGAGTAATGCTAACCTCAGTGCTCGTATCAATGAGAAAATTGAGGGACGTTGAACGGTCGAATACATAACACAGGCGACGTAAGTGCGGTCCAGTGGCAGCCGTCCAAATTACTGATAGTCTTGGTCACTTCCCGTCAGGTTTTTAACAATTCCGAAAGGAACAATTGTAAACACAACGGTTACGTTTACCGAACCAACGATGGTAACAGCCTACGTTCCTATAGAACCGCCTCGTGGATAGACTGAGCACACTGGCGGCTGTTTGTCTGATAGCAGGCATGTTGAAGTGGTCATCTGCAAGAACTCTTATGGGCACTACTCTTTCGGGTTTGAGACATCATGTTAGAAGGTGTCGTGGCTGCAGGACGTTTGCAACTCGGGTGCATGCAAATGAACATAACTGTGATACACCTGGTCGGCCATTACTATCGGTTTAGTTTACTGTATGTCCTTCTTCAATACAGCCAATGTGTGACGGAGGTCGCGCAGGATTTTCTGAAGCCACAGCTTGAGCAAACCCGGTCCGTTGGCAGTCTGTTCCTTTGAAAGTTGAATCATGTGACGAAGCAATTGTGAGAGGGTGCAATATTTCGATCCAATGCCAGCAACGAGCTTGTAGAGATCGTCATTGTCGGAATCTGCCATGGCGTTAACATCGGCCAGTTTGATGACACTGTGAGGGTTCTCAGCTGAAGGCTTGAAAATTACGTCTAAAACCTCCTCGGTCACGGACCATCAGGTGCAGGTAACTCGAAATTCGGTTCAAATGCTCTCACTGTCATAATCTACTGATACTTTTAGCTTATTGGTGCCCTGTGCATCAAAAAATTACATACGATTACCGTTACTCCTTATTCCATGACATACAATTTTGTTACGTATTGAATTATTTTTATTACATAATATCTGTTCCCGTATCTGTTTCATACCGGATATTTGCTGCTCTGAGCATCAAACTTCATGCCAGTTTCGTCACCGTTCAACTTGCTAATTTAGTCGATGACTACCTGAGTATATAATTGTTCCGTTCCACTACTTCCTCGCTCGAGGTTCTGTCCCTGTTGCCCACGGTATTTTATAACGTTAACACTTGCTGCCTTTATTCACAAACGATAACAAAATGATACGCGTGAGGTCTAACAACATTGGTGGACCGGGAGTATCGGGTTTCTGTGGCCCATTCAGCTACCGCATGACGGTTCAGAACAGTATGTAGTTACAGATGTGCATACACTGCCACCGCTTTAAGTATACAGGCCTCAGGAAAAAACAGTATACTGTGCCATTCTCTTGGAAACAACCATTTATCCGTCTAAGTCGCTCTTTCGAAGGGCATGCATTCCGTTTGGAACTGCCCTTGTTTTAGTGATCGCCACCGCCGGTGAGTAGAAACAAGACAATCTTAAGTTTAGTTGCAAGAGTCCTAAGAATTTCAACGCACTGCATGTGTCTGTGGCTGAAACAGCGCTTGTTGAAACACAATACGCTTTATCTGACATGAAGTCACAGTTGAGTTTACTAAACGAGTGTTTCACGCTCGCCTTTCCAGGTGTGGCGGTTTCTCGCAAGGCAGTGGCTCCGTCCATAGCTCAAACTGAGGAATCCGCAGCAAACCTGAAAGATGGGATACTCTGAAAGAGAAGGCTCGTTTGGAGGGAACGATTTCTGAACACATCCTCCCCAGCTGACCAAGCCAGAGTGAAGTTGAACACCTCGATCCCTCCAGAGTTAACAAACTTTATTTCTGCAAGTAGACTGTTTCCAAGCCACCAATAAGCCACCCGAACTTCTTGTGACGTTACCCGTGAAGACTAGCACAGAGGGCGTGCAGATAGAACAGTTCAACTAGAGAAAAGCCATGTTAATCTAAGTGGAATCTCACTGGGTCTTTCAGTGCAGGAGCAACATAAGCGTTCCGAGCTTGATAAAATGAGCTCACGCATCAAGGTTGACACCAAACTTCAAGCTGTCGTGAAAGTTCTTATCCCCGTCCTCACGAGGAGACCAGTTTATCCGGATGAACAAACTCACGTAACCATATCCACGTCACATGCAGCTGCCTCCTTCCCCGTGCGTTGGTTATTCACGGGCGTAAACCAGTTGCTCCAGAGGACGCTACGGTCAAACAACCTTGCTTTGAACCCCCAACCATCTTGTCTTCAAAAAGTTCTCTTAAAAGTTATGTCGTCCCCGAGATTCCCAATACGACGAGTCAACTTGGGTCACCTTCTGCGTGCAGAAAGGTGCATACTTGTCTTAATCCAGTTGAATTTTTCTCGGTCGTATCACGGTGATTTCGCAAAAAATTTTCTTATCGCCTAAGATCCAACCCAATTTTTTCAGGGTACAAAACCGCAAAACACCCTCTACTAGTTCACAAAGCGAAGGCAGTCTGTAAGCCATCAACCTCGGGCCAACGAAAGCGTCTCATAGGACACGCACAAATGCTCATGCTGTGGTGGAACGGCCGCCACCCTCCAAAGAGACTCAAAAACTCTACTGCCATCGACGGGCTCCCCGTCTCTACTAAGCCTGCCTTCTCCCGCCCTTCCTT
This sequence comes from Paragonimus heterotremus, assembly GCA_013368495.1. Lineage (NCBI taxonomy): Eukaryota > Metazoa > Platyhelminthes > Trematoda > Plagiorchiida > Troglotrematidae > Paragonimus > Paragonimus heterotremus. The sequence continues at coordinate 7,748 of LUCH01018508.1, read as the reverse complement.
GTGCCCTTCTTTTTTTCTCCCGGCCATAAGGGGGTGTAGCCCTCAAGTGCGTATACACTAACTTTCTGAACCGTTCAAAAAACTACGAGAAATCAGAAAGCTAGTCCACGAAACCTGCCCTCACATTTTTGCTTTAACAAAGATCTGGTATTCTGTAGATATCAGTAGTAACGAATTACATGTTCCTGGATATTCGTTATGCGAAACAGCCTCCTCCTGTGGATGCATAAGGTTGTGTTGTCTTTCTAACCAATAAACTGCCGATGCCAACTGTCATAACGGAATTTACCTCCTCAGCGAAATATGACGCCTTCTGGTTCAAACTCCAGCTTCGAATTCGTGACATGTTCCGTGTAGGTGACACTTACCGATCGCCGTAGCGCAGCGCAACCAAAGGCCAGACCATTCTTGCCGCCCTAGATAGTCTTTCGTCTAGGCAGCGCTCCTCCCGTTTTTGGTTACACCAAAGCAGCCAAACTTTAATGGGTAGTTGCTAATAATGAGGAGATTGACTGATGATTTTCGAATTCTTTGGCGGTGCCGATGCACGTGAAAGCATGGACACAACATGTCAAACTACCTACGAGACACCGACCAAGGCAGACACTAACTTTGCATGACGTACACATCACGAGAGAAGCTAACATAGTGGATAGAGTGGTCGCCAAACTGTTTCTAGGGTATAGTAACCACAGTTCACTAGTTCCTTATTTCAACTGTAAAGGGATCCAAAAGACTAACAAAACCTCAATCCCGATTTTTTCCAGAAGACGAGTTTTGACACCCCAAGGACATTTTTAAATGTACTCAGACTTGTGTCTGACTCCTTGAACTTGAACTATATACCTTTCTTTTGAAGTCGCCTTTCGCAAATCTGATGAGGCGTTTGTTCCACGTAAACTATAGAAATCTCCCGTTTACCGCTTTCGTGGAACTTACGCTACATTTTGAGCTACGTTATCATCTGTTTTCTTGACAAAAGCCAGCGTGCAAATCGGGTGATCTGGATGACTTCCGCGTTGTACGAGACAGTTGCCAGCAACAAATCCGTCAACACATCAAACGGGTGCAAGCAAAAAATCTTACCGGTAGCCATTGAGAATACCACTTTTTCAAGTACATGCACTGCCAGAGATAAACGGAGCCCCCATCACTTCCTCCGCGGCCTTCCGACGAGGAACCTTCTTTGATCCTCGAGTTGATGCCGTAGTGTTCAGAGGCCACTATACAGTTGTCGACAATGTGGTTCCGCCAAAATGGTATACGACAATCCCTGCATAGAAAATTCTAATACCCAATTCAGACAGCAGAGTCCACTGTATTCGATGATCAGGATCTCCCGTTTGAGATCGATTCTTATAATGCGATGGAACGAGATGCGATCGATGCACAGAGCCAAAAAAGCAGCCCTTCAACAATCTGTCAGAACAGACATTTCAAACCAGAACTTCTCCGGATGAGTCGAAAAAGACTACTGTCACACCCACATTTGAGCCAGGCGATCGTCACTCCCCTGCTAGTTACCGACCGATCAGCCTCACCAACATCTCAACCAAGGTGATGAAACATCTGTTAGGACGCTACATCCTGAAGTATTATTTCTTCTCTTCTACCCTGCCTGGCTTTCTTCACGACATCTTAAATAGTATGCTTACCTTTATGGATAGCCTGAAAGAGGCCAAACACAATGGCCATATCTCGGGTGCTATCATCTTCGACTTTGTTAAAGCGTCTGACCGTACCCCACACAGTCCACTCATGCACACACAAAAGGCTTACCGCGTCCAAGGAGAGGGTTCCCGCTGGATTACAGCCTTTCTTGGTAACAGCATTTTTAAGGTAAAAGATATAGCGGACTTTTCTTCCCCTTTCTCAAGGATCCGTACTCGGTCCGTTGTTTCTGGCATACACCAATGGCCTTTCCGACCTTACTTTCAGCAACGCCCTCCTTTATGTCGATGATTTCAAAATATGGCATGCATGTGAACCCAGCGCATTGCACCTGGACTTTGGTCGTATTAAATGCCGGTCGGATGACTGAAGTCTTCCTCTAAACGACAGCAAATGTGCACATATGTCGCTTGTGAAAGGTTCCGGGAATTCATTCGTCATACATGGTGCAAAGACTCAGGGACTTGGTTGTCGACCAGTTTATCCCTTTCCTATTACCATCAGGCTGCCGCCAAAAATAGAGTTGGTACTCCCGGAATGGCAGGAACCGTCTTTCCTTGTATAGTTAAGCGTGCCTTCCAGTCGTTCTATGGAGTCTACATAAGACAACTGCTTCAGTGCGCCAATCAAGTTGTATACGCCGTTTTAAATAAAGACCTACTCGTCGTCAAACGTGTTTAGCGAATAGCTACCAAAATGATCACTGGCTTACGGCATTCCTCTTAAGAATCTCCTCTTGACATTCTTTGGCATTATTCACATGAATTTCGAAGACTCCGAGATGACCTATTTCTTAGACACTTTCTATTTAGCCTAGAACTCGTTCAGCAACTCTTTACCCCATTTGTTTATAACTTTCGAGAGGGTCACGACAGGAAGCTGTATAAGCTTCGGCCCCGGACCATCCTCGGAAAAATGTTCCTCTCTTATTAGGTTACAAACCACCGGAACGACATTTCATTGGAACCCCTTAGCTGCTCCTTTATGGACCGTTTTAAAGTGTTGTTGAATTCTCACTCACTTAAGTGTGTTAAGTTGCCTTGTTCAATTAGTATTTTACCTTGTTCCCGGTATTCTCTGTAACCTCCGAGATAATTGCTACAGCCTGTTTACGATGACTGCCTTTTAGGTCAACAGAAAACGGCCGACACCGAAACGGATAGGCTGACTGAATCCGGGTAACCTGGCCTTCAACTTCGAACCCGTGAACTAATCGCTGAGAATAGCAACCGTGTGTTAGTGAGGAGTCTCTACCTATTGTTAATCCTATATCAAAATAACTCCTGCATAGTGAAGGGCGACTTTGTGGAACATCTTGTGAACTGTGACTGCTACCGCTGACTGGGTTGCAGTACGGATGCACAAGTCTTCCGCCACGGAAAAAACGTGTGACCACTAATCCACCGCTCAGTCTTCGGGGCTGGAATGGATGGAGGCTAAAAACTTGTCGAAACGTAGTCGAAACTTAGTAGAAATGCCGCCGACCATTAGCGACCTGGTGGATAATCTCTGGCAAAGTAGTTTCGTAGCAAAAAGACGTTCAGTAAAGCACAATATTTGTTGTTCACTACGCTGGTTGCCACGCGACATGCGTGTTTGCATTTATGGACGGGAATTCAGGGCCATAACTCCTCCCTGGTTTCCTCCTACACGTCATGTGCGCTTCTGGCCGTTCTGTGTGTGACGGACGCCTTTTGTCGGGGATGTTTCCCACCTGCCACTCTTCGTTCGTTGGTTGATGGCTCCTCCAGTCATCCATTTTGTCCGCAATCTTCTCGCTGTAAGATTCTGGATGTAATTTACAGCCCAGTTGAGGGGCTTCCTCGAGGATCGATGTATTCGCACTTCCCAGTCGATAATCCACTACTCTGTCTCCATTCATGTTATTGTATACTACGCTGGTTGCATATAGAAACAGTGGTTTTGTACAGACTCGGTCATTCCTGTGGTAAGCATGATTGCTTATACAGTGGAAAGCCGATTTTATGGTCTTAAGACTTCAAAATCCCGAAAAGCGGCTGTATATTAGTTGGTGGAAGAGTAGGTTAGACGACAGTTAACTCGTTGGGTTCTTCTTCGCTTTGGGTTTTGAAATATCTACTACGGTTTACCAGCTGTGGGTGTGGCAGTAGTGTTTTTCGACTCAGCCTTAGGAGTGCTGGCTCGAAGTGGCCGTTGAAACAGACTTTGGGATGCCACCGCTAAACCAAAGGGCGTTACTTTCAGGATTCGAGGATGATTCCCGTCTGGGTCCATTGCACTGTAAGGGCTGATCTGGGGCAACAAATCTTGAACGTGGACATTGAACGTAGACATTGTAATTTCCTCCCCGGAATTATCGAACACCAGGTAGGCGGAACCACATTTTAAACAGCTAAATAGTGTTTTTGAACACCTCAGCAGCTGCTTGCTAATGGTTGGAGTAGGCTTCTCTGGAGGGAGTTCGCGCAGGAAGCGCTGGTGGCTTAGTTTTTTATGGTCGATGCATGTACTCGAAGAAATATTTCTTGCTCTAGCGGGATGCTGGTAGGGTCTTTGACTGTACGTATTGTGTGTTTCAATGCATTTCCCGCTTGCATCTGTTCCGTACAGAGCGACAGGCCTTTGGACCATTTGGCCTGTCCTTCAGCTTCTGTTTAGAGAAAAGACGGGAAAGTAAGCAAAGAAGTCGACGTATGTTCAGCTGTAGCGGTGAGCGAGAGGAAGATTTCCATATTCTGCGGCAGCAAAGGTCCTATCAGTTTCATGGGTGGCGGCTCCAAAAGAAAGATAGTTACATTGTGTACGCTGAATTAAACACAAGTTTGGGGGCACTTAGAAATGTTTTTAGTACGTCAGGCCAGCTTTCTGGAAATTTCTGAAGGAAGTCTTGCCTAAGGAAACTTTGGATCCTGCAACGTATACGGTCGATAGCTAGTAAAATTTGGTCACTATGCTCAGCGCTGGTTTGACGACCAATATATCTATTAGATGAGCTTTGTTTGTGGTAACCAGATCAAATAACGGTGGTGTCTGTCCTGGACGGTGCCGTGTATGAAGTTCGACGTGTTGTGTCCAGGCTATCTCGTGTATCAAAAATGCCAGGGATTTTGAAAATCCGCAGTTAGTCCTCTGCAGGAGAAGCTACATAGTTGAGTTTGGGTGAGTTGAGGTAACTCATAATGAGAAGACGGGGGAACCGCTGTGTAGAAGACAACGGTTTAGGGCGATTAGAATGACCTCGTCGTCAGATGCGTTGCACGACGGCGATCGGTGAATAACACCTTAAGAAGGTGCCCCAGTGGCACGACCGTTCCCTGAGCGTCTCCCGAATGAACCCTGAGAGTTCTAGGGAGACACTTTGGGGACACTCATAGAATGGTCGGGAGAAAAATTGCGCGCGGCCCTATAATTATGAAATGCCATCTAATTTTCAAATGCCTAATATACCCAACCACTATTAATACCACCGCTTGTCCTCAACAAGCCATGAACGACACTCGTGAATCCTGTGATTATTGAAAAATCACTGTGATCAAACATTTTTATGGTGAAAAAAACAGACCGTGTGTAGGTAGCAATTGGTTCAACGTGTTGCGATTAACATCCTGTTCGTCAATGTTTGCGAGAGCTTCCTCATTCTGTGCCTTGACCTATGCTGAAAACAGTTTTCAGCACGCACTAGAAGTGGAATATCTTCGCCAATGAGCAAGATAGAACAATAACTCATTTGGACATTCTGTTGGGGAACTTACAGTTGTCCCAGAACATGAATGGTTCATCCACACAGGTTGCGCACAATAAATTGTCCCACTGCCACGGAAAAAATCATCCAGCATATGAACATACACAATTTATGTCAAAAGCGATATGTACACTGTTAAAATTTCCGCCACGTTCAATATCAAACCTTCGAGAAGTGAACACCGAACGACCCGCATTGTTGTCGTTGGTTTTTACCACGTACTCTCAACCTAGCCTCCCGGATCCATCTCTGAATGATCCTCTTGACGTCTGCGTGCAATACGTTGGCATACCCTTCTTCATGACGAATTCTACGTTGCAGAAATGATGATCGTCTTCAATATTACATACTAACAGCAGCTGTAGTCAACAGTGTACTGGCAATGATATGCTGTTGTCTAAACCCTACAGTTGATGGTTTTTTCAATACCATCAGTCATCCGCGTTTTTATCACGTTATGGGTGCATTCAACCACTAAACTCCTACCGACTCTAGTGAGGAAGGTTAACTTGGTACTATGAAATAGAACAATGGAACATACCAACTGTTTGTAAAATGCAACATCTTCCAGCTTGGTGTTGAGCAGTTGCGCGTCCTCTAAGGTTCGCACTGGGGAGCGCACCGGAAGTAACTAGGTGATTGATGGGCCGGCGGCAGCCTGGTGGAATCATAAAGTACCAACTTCCAACTGTAGGTCGTGCAATTCCTCATGCATTCTTACATTCTGCGTGATAACGATTTTCACTACACTCGTTAAATAAAATGACCATTGTTTATGAGGTCCTACTGTTCAACTCTTTCACCTAATTCATGATTTCATTTTTAAACACGTTGTATCCATACGTGCCACTAGCGGACCGATGATAGTGGAGCTAATTACTTTCCACACTAAATATAACACTTCATGAACCAAAAAGCGATGGGGTTGGAAAAACTGAGCAGATTCTCCAACAACCCCAGCGCACACCGCTTTGGAGGTGGTGATAACTGTGATATATTCTGCAATTGGGGTGGAGATGGAGAACACTCGATGTCGACGGAATAAACCGTCGGTTTAATTTTATCCTCTAATCCATCAGTGAAATTGCAACGGACGATTGGTTGTTTGCAAGAAGTATACAACAGGAGCTCAACCTACCGTTAGAGTTTGCTAGCATCATCCGTTGTGGTTTCAAGCAATGGTATGTCTGATAGTTGTTCTAGGATTTGACGGTACCTGTATGCCAAGTGGAGATCATTGGGTAAATGAGAAGGCAGTGGGTTAACGACACAGGTTGCATGAAATCGGTTGACTTTGTAAACCTTAGAACTGGTGGGCGCTGCCAGACCGTCCAACAACAATCTATGGTGCTTCTTTGATGTTGGTCTGGGCCAGAGTGCAAATCCCAGCTGCGTTATCCACGACTTACGCACGTTTCCCACGCACTCGCCGTCGAACTCAATATATCGATACATTGGAAAAATAAATGGTTGGTCGGCGAAAGTGCCACGTAAGTGTTCATAATAACGGTGTGACATTGAGTAGCATTTATTTGTTCAAATAATGTATGATGGGATGAAACACGAGACTGTCTTTAAATGGCAGCAGTTACCCTCCACGCTGAATGCTATTACGGTCCAACTAACAAGTAAATGTGTACATATGGGAGCAACAAAAATGTGGTCTGGTGGGTGGGAATATCTATGGAACGCTGTCATCATGACACCTTTAAGTTTGTTCATTCTGCTGTCCAGCTCACTCAATTGAGATGTTCCCAGACGAATTCTGATTTTTGTTGGACCCCCCTCCACAGGCTCATAAGACGCTTAATCATTCCCAGGCAGAACATGTACATGTAATCTACAGGAAAGCAGGTTATCATATCCACGTGTAACTTCTCAAAAGAAGGCTGACCAACGTGATGTTCTTGTTGGCGTTGGGTCCTGGAGTCGACGTCCGTTCGCAGGTATGTACCTGGCGGTAACACAATTTTCCGTTTACCGTACACTACTGGTGCTGTACGCCTCACAACATTTTTCACCCGTACAGCTTATCACCTGCAGAATGGAAGCTCTAGCGAGCGCATCACAAATTATGAAATCCATACATCTCCGGGGCTGCACGGGTCGGAAACAATAGCTCCAAAAGAGGCCACAGAGCATCAGTCTTGTTCTAAACCCCCACCCATGAGGCCCCCGAAAAGTTCTATCCACATATACTTTATTCCTAAGCTATACAATCCAGTGAGTCCACTTGGATCACCTTCAAGTTCTAGAAAGGCTCATATTTGGCTCATTCCAGCCGCATTTTCCTCTTCCTTCTCACAACCATTTCTACCTAAGTTCTCTTCAAACCAAAACTCGCACCCAAACT
>LUCH01018507.1:0-13804 GCA_013368495.1 Paragonimus heterotremus | reverse complement strand
CTGGACACAAAGGCCTCACTCACACACCTACTGGTCTTATTCCTTCGGGTTTACACCGGATACGTGGTGTGTGAGTGGAACCGCAAGTGGTGCAACGCAAGCCACTTGGGGTGATGGTTTAAAGCGCAGGCGTCCTTTGGCTTCGGTCACTGTGACAGGCTAATCCGTCTCGGATGCCGCCAACCATGTCTGTGGGTGAGTGCATATGCGCGTTTGCGTTTGCCTGTTGTAGACAACTGAATCCATGCACCATACAATTTCCGCTTTGCATCTATTCTCTTAACAACTCTGCTTATGCTCCGACGATCCTCCTCAAATCAAGATTGCCCCTGGCCAAAGTCCTTGTTCCGCGCCACCCAGAAGCGGGTCAACAACAAGTCAAATCTTTCTGGATCTGCAAAAAACCCGTGAAATACTCCTGATACGAGACAGACAAATCAGTAGTATTTACGCTCATGTTTACAGTTCGGGAGAAGGCATCCTTCCGACGTTTGCTGTACATTCATTGCGAGTGCGAACCACTGACGACCAGCGCAATTGGGACACACATGATTGGTCCACAGGGTGCACAGGATTGACGGCATGGGGTAGAGAGGAAACTGTCACACGAAGGAGGGTATACAAGACAGGATAAACTAACCATGTTGCTTTAGCGTTCATCAGTCACAGGCAGGGTGGAACGTCGGTTACTGGTATATCTCCTAAGACGGCAAGAGTGGTCAAAATGACCAGGACGTCGGCCGGAACTCCGGAGTTTCGGGTATCCGGACTATTGATGACCTAGGTCACCGATGTACTGTTCACAGTTCGTAGTTATACTTCATATTGCATTGTTGTACGTTTTTGTATATACCGTTCTGTTAACTTCGTCTGTACACTTGTTTGAAACCATTACCCTCACTTTGTGAATAAAATCGTCCACGAATAAATGGGAGTTACCGCGCGCCATCTTTGTCTTCCTCACTCTTGCGGATTTTTCGAGCCGGTAAAGTAATTGCACGGCAAATTGTTTTAGCTCCGCGTATCGGTTGATCTGTCGATACTCAACGATCGTCATCCCACGTTGCGCGTGGAATTATCTATCGGTCGTCTAACGAAACCTGCTCTCTGGCGCTCTGTCTGTTGCGGTGGTCTGTTCAATTTAGCGGACCTTCACTTATCAGTGAGTCATTCCTATTTCTAGTGTCAAGTATTCCGTTTTATTTGTACGTTCACCTTTCGAGTCTATCCGTTATCGTTACAACTCTTCTTTGGTATTGCCATATTTTGGTCATTTTTATCATCTGATTGATTAGGCCACTACACTGGTAACCCACTACCTTCCACATAGCCAAAAATCCTGATATAGCCGACCTCATGAGGATCGGCGTTGCATAGGTAGTACCAGTTACTCATCCGAAAGCAAACTATCTCAGATGAGGTTACCCAGGCGCAAGATTTGCGGCATCTTGTCGACTCAAAGAAGCCTAAGACCATAGGTGTCGCAGAGACTTGATTAACGCCTGACAAAGAGATGGACCTTCGAGATCCTGGTTACTCTGTATTTCGTAATGATCAGTTAGTCAGTAGAGAGGGAGGCGTCACTGCTGAATTACGCGCAACACAAAACAGATATTCGGCTCTGACTTCACTTAACGGGTCTCTCTGGATAAATGCTGGGACACCACTCATCGTACGTTATTGTCGGTGTCATTTACCTTGCCTCGTCCCTAACCCCAGAAAAGGATGAGTGAATGCACAGGGTCATCAGACAAGCCACCACAGCGTCTATAGTGGATCTAAACACTATATACAACTCAGGTATAAACACGAAGCAAAACTGTGATGAGACTAAAATTAATTCACTCATAGTAGTTTGTGAACATGCTTCGGCTTAAAGTTCCACCTGTAGTGGGCAAGTGAGTATGCGCTAGGTCATCGTCCACTAACAATTTAAAAAGCCTTTCCTGAAGAGTAATCAAAAAGTACTCCCAATAGGCGTCGAACTAAAACATGCAGTAGGATTTTGAAACGAACCGTATATTCCTAGCATTGTTTGGAAATGCGATAACCAGTTAACTCTAGCTTAATCTGAAATCAGGTACAGTAACCAAGAGGAGAAAAAAGAGGCGCGAAATGGGCTACAACCCATTCGGTGGTACTCAAAAGTACGCCAAGCGAAAACTGCATAGGACCTCCGAGTGCGTTAAACAACGCTCAAAAAACAGGCCAAACGACCTTGATGAATGGAATAGTAGATGAGTCGTTAGGAAAAAAGCAAGCATTCGCTACTTGCAATTAGGTGCACGACTGAAGAATGTGGCACTGGGTTCATACCAAACGTCCTATAACAGGCGTACACAGATTCCTACGTACAGAATAAACAAACGGGAAACATGGTTGCAGCCGGGATCCTTAGAGAAGCCGCACGATTGCTGGTCACTACACATCACACTAAGTGAGGATGTTTCCAGTGGGTTTGACCCGTCGTGATGCTGCAATGGGATTTTGAGTCCACAGCAGAATCAATCGTAGAGGTGAATATATCCATAAACTCTCCGAAATGGATAGTTAATTCTGTTAACCTTTAGCTCACCAAAAATCAGCACAGACGAGACGAGGCGGAAAGAGAACACGGCTCGCGACTTCAGAGAAAAGTTTTTTTGATTCATATGGTTCAAACACGAGGTGTACATTCAGCTTCCGTCCAGTGTGTGCTGTCACCATCACCTGCTTTCTAGTGTTGGCTCGACTCAATTTCAGACGAGCCAACTTTCGAAAGATGCGGGAACACCAATCTTAAGCTAATTGGCTACCACCTGGTGGGTGCTGCACGGTAGGTGAACATCTGGGACGTATTATGTCACATTTGAACACTGCGATTACTAGTTCCCCTTTCACTATACACTTTACACGTTGCATTCAAGTCATCTTGGCTCAAACCCTCAACCAAGCGTCTGTTGATAGAGAAGTGGGCCTTGCAGGATGCATTTCTTCTCAAAGGGGATGGCGCCCAACCCATGGCATACAAACGTTGTAATGAATGTACAGCAGCCGTACGCACCGACCACAAGGTTCACCAAGTACCAGTTGAAAGATTAATTTCTGACTTTTCTAAAGGATGTTTGGGGCAAATTGCTTCCCTGATCAGAACCTTCAAGACTCTCTTTTAATTCCGAGGCAGCAAAGATATTACGTTCTTAATATCTATCAGTCTTCATCAACTTTGCCGAGACGGAACTATGCACCATAACTGTCAATCATCCTTCGGACTAATTCCGTAACTTCCCCCAGGCTAATGTACGCGCCGAGTCACTCCTGCTACGTATTGACAAGTCATCAGGGCTTGGTGCGATAACATCACTCATGCCGAAAGAATGCGCAGATGAGCTGGTGGAGCCGCTTGCTTGTTTGTTCCAACACATTCTACTGTTTGTATCCCAGTCGCTTGGAAGCACGACTTCATCTGTTCGATCCACAAGGGTCGGGATAGAAAGAACGCCAGTAACTTTAGACCGATCGCTCACTCACTGTTGACACCGGAGTAGGACTGCTCCAGAAATGGTCACTCATGCACAATCAAACTACTAGTTGCCGCTGGCTCGTGTACAAAAGCTGTCGAATAACGCCTCCCAACTGATGCGATGTTCCTAGATTCCACGGAGGCATTCGGTAAAGTCGCTCACAGTATCCTGATGGGCAAGTTGAATAATCTGTACTTATGTATTAGGGTTTGTTTGTGACTCAAACAATACCTACCTGACACACATAGAGTCAGTGGCGAGCTGTCTAAGCCACTCAGCGCCACAACTGGCGTGCCACATGGCTCTGTACTAAGCGTACGTCAGTGACCTCCTAAATGTAAGTGACTGCTGTTGTGATATAGGCTGAAACTTTGGCGCGTTTTATACAGCGTTAAAGACGCAAAAGACTTCCGAAGAGACTTGGGTGTTCTGCATGTATGGTCCATGGAAAGTTGATTGTCATTCAACACGTCCAAGTCAAAAATTATACACGTTCATCTTCACAGTATTGGAACATATCACATCGGTGGCGTTACTCTAGCCACTGTCCACCGGAAGCGCGACCTAGATACCGTTGTTATATCATACCTCTCCCTTGATACTGACGTTATGTTGTTTGTAAAGAAAACCAGTAGCAGGCTAACAATGCTTAGTAGAGTTGTCGGGTTAGTCAATACCTTCTCGCGCATCTGCTAGTCAACATTCAAGTATGTTCACCGTACTAGGAGAAAGACATGATTGCTCTAGAAGCTCACCAGAGGAGGGTCACTAGTAGAGTTGAGGGTCTATTTACCCTATCGTATGACCATCTGTCAAAACTGGAACTATTCCTCCTAGGCTACAGACGTTTGAGAGGCGACCTTATACCATCATACAAAATCCTATGCTCTCCGAATCGCCCCAACAAAAAACTTTTCACGATCGCTGATGCTGTGTTCCACGCGCCGTAAATACATATATTCCACTTGGCGGCCTCATAGACGACATAGTTCTACCGTCCGCGTCTGTTACATATGATATGCACTACAGCTGACGATTGTCTCGGCACCGTCAGTTGATGCACTCAAGAAGCAGCTAGATGACTGGATTATCCAAAGGGGGCTATTGACAGTCAGGCTCATACAAACCCGCGTACATTTATTGTTGCCATTTTCTTTCTGTCTCCTCTCATTTCTCCCTTCTTTTTCCTACTGTCTTTCTTTCTGTTGTTCCATTGTTGTGCAACAAAACGGTGCAACCTCCATGGGTGTTCGACTGCTGCTACTGGCTTCAACACAACACAATTTACACTTTTTCCACTTCAACAATTCCCGTGATCAGATCAGACGGACCACAATCTGACCGTCAAACTGAGATCAAATCTGCTGTGAAACCATGCATCTCGTGCCAATGAGTAATAATATCGGGTTCCCTTGGGGCTAGAATACTATAAAGGTATTATATTTCCATCTCCACAAGAAACCAGGGCATCTGTATCTCAGAAACTGTTTAAAATGTGGGAGTTTTGCCGTGAAATTGTGTTCTTTGGGTTGGATTCATTTAAACACTAACACTATCAAGGAGACGAGCTCAGCCCAAATGAGAGCGATGCATTTTATTGCCCGGAATATTCCTAACGTCGTGGGCCTAGGTGGAATGTGAGTTCGAATCCATAGCCTCAAAATCCTGAATCTTGTAGAAGCTTGACCGTTGGACGCTGAAGTTTCCGTCCGAGTTTATATTCTGCCCTGCAGGCAGCTTCAGTTTAAGTCAGTGGTAAAAAGGGAGTGTGGTGTTTCTCTTTCGTATGAATCTCGAGACTGACCGCGCCTACAACAGACTGGTACAATGTAAAGTTATCACCAAACAGACCTCCCATGTTGAGTCGTATGGCGCTTCCCTGACGCATCTTCAGCTGGGTTGTTGGATGACCTTGAGGTTTTTAAGCTTTATCCACTATCCTATCATGGATATGTCAACGCCCCCACCGTTAGCTGGAGTGCGCAGGTTGTATCAGTAGTTCCGATCGTTTCTTCCAGTCACCGTTTCCAACCGTTTCGTCAACAGGCCTTGTTTGTGTAGCGCGTGACGACTTCCACACAGTCACAGGTCGCATGCCATTTCGTGTTGGATTTTTTCGTCACACTACGGTTCTTTGTTGATTGCTCAGATATTTTGTCTCCGGTGAGAAAAATGACCATGCTCTGCTGTACATCTGTTGGGCAAGAGGTTCGTCGCGTGCACGCTGTATTCCTATCTGAAAGAATATCTGTTGCACTCTGTTTTGGGGGGCGTATGGACGACGTAAACTTTCAAGTGGGGCTTTAAAGCGATCCCAGTGAATACATACTGGGGCAGCCTCAGAGATAACCTGCATGCTGCCTTGGAAAGTGTTGAGTTTATGTTACGTAATCGTCCCCATGCCTAAAAATATCGGTGATTTAACGTTGAATTGCATGACGTCTTGAGGCGTAGACACCGATAATGAACGAACTGTTGAACGAGTCACGGTTTCTATGACCAGTGCTGGAGAACGAGAAATGACTGGAATACCATGATACTTCAAAAGCGTCAGTAGCATGAAGAAGACTTGCCGTGGAGTAGTAGGTCACGACCCTAGGAGGGCCACAGGTTCATCTGCTCGGCTTCATCGCGCCGGAAGCTGAACATGAGCCAGAGATGATTAGCTTCTACAGGTTTGTCGGCTCGGATAACATGTTCTTGTTGGTGTCATGTTAGCTGATGGTAGCGCTAGTCTTGCTTCTGACGTCATCATTTCAACTGTCCTTGGGAAAGACAGGCTGTCAAAAGGGCCAAAACAGGCAGTGGTTGCCTGCATATTCATGTGAGACAAATGCTTGATGGCTGTCAGTTACCGAACTGTAAACTCAACTAGTGCGTTTGGTAAAGTACCTGTGCGGCTGGTGATTCGTCGGCTCCAAGAGCAATCTCAAGCTTTTCCCTAGGAGGCGGCACTGATTTCAGAATGGGCGATTCAGTTTCACAAACTGTCTTTTCCACAAAGGGTTATGTGGGAACGATAACTGTAGGTAGGACGACGAACCTCGTGTTTCCTGGTTCCAGCAAGACATTTGACAGGGTTCCACACAATGAAATGCCTGTCAATTTAAAAGCGAACCTCGTCGGCTCGTTATCCGTAGATTGTATACCGAATCTTTTATGCAGCTCGTTTGCTGTCTGGATCAGTTAACACTTCTCGGGTTAATTGCTTACCCTGAACAATTTTGCACAAGAGCCGGTGCCCTGGATTCTGTTCGTTAGCCTCTCTAAGCCAGATATACTTACTTGCCCTCGACTTAACCGATTGCGTGAGAATACAAAGGGTCATTACTCCGAATGAGGATGGCGTACTATTACAAAAGAGCATGAACATGGTGTCAGACTAAACATTTCAATACTGCTGGCTCCTAACCGCACAGAATAACTCCTTCACACACTCACGAGACGCCGGGTAGGTCGGTGCACATCACCTCGACGTACACTCAGCCCATTGTTTCAACCAGTGAGTTCTCTGGGTGTTGGTGTTTGACACCCTACAGGTGTAGGTTCAAACAACGCAAACCTCCGACAGAGCCAGAAGACCGCATTAAACCCTTTGTCGATCATTTATCAGGGTGTCGAATGAAGCTCGTTATTTGCCGCCGTTCCATGTTTGACGGGTATACGGTTACGCGGTGGTGCTTCCCTGCGTTCTAAGCAAGGCTGATCACTCTGAAGGGCACAGTAAGCAGTCAAATGTATGGCTGTTCGGGTCTCTTCTATGGTCAGCGGCAGGTTATTCTAATCTTGTACCACTAGTAAGTAGTTTGACGACTGTTAATGTAGAGGAAGCCTGACCGTTACTACTCTGGCCTGTGACTGGATTCAGACCAAACAGCATACCTAAATGCTGCATGCGTGTCACCGATTAGGAAATCTTGTTAGCTGCGGTCAGTCCCCTGGAGCATTTGATGAATTCCACATGAGACAGTAGGACGGGTATGTGGTTGAGCCCAACTGTGAAATTTTGGAGCTCCCGGCGTAGCTTCGTGGCTTAGCTGTTTTGGCATACTGTTTCTGTCATTGGTTTGGATCCAGCAGAAGCCTAGTCTTCTTATAGTCATGTCTTTTCTACGTAACTACGTATTCTCAACGTTGTTTGCACTTCCGTGATGACCTCATGACCATACGTACTGCTTTAATGGACAACACAAGGGAGAATTTCAGGGCAGATTTCTCCCTCAGAAATGAGAACAGCTTCGTTACGAATCTCAGAGAGCAACTACGATATCTTGATTCTGCGTATCGATTATCTCGACAGGCCATCAGTAGTAGGACTGTACTACCAGCGCAGGTGATGTTAATGTACAACAGTATGGCCTTTAAATGGCTGCTAGATGACTTGCTGGTAGAAGGACACAACATCTTGCTTATTCCGAAGACGCTGAAGAGGCTAATGCAGCCGGTGACCTCTGTCATTTGTCAATGAAGAACAGAGAAACAATTCCGTTTGTTGGTCCATCTTGTGATATATTAGGTGTCTAAACTTTTCTCCCACGAAAGCCGCCGGATGATAATGTTTGATCACGCGCACCCAGTTCGCAACATAGTTGACCCCTTGTCCCATTTATATAACCAGCATGGTCAACGAAAACCATGACTGCTGCATGGATATATGATATGCGAATCCCAAACAGCTTAAACGGAACAGTACCCATAACCCCGAAGAACACGGAAGGCTAAGGCTAATTTCTGCAACAATTTGAAAAGCAAAGCGCATAGCCCAAGTTTTTCAATTTTTTCTCCGCGGATGCCAAGGTTATTAACTTATTCGGACACTAGTTGAACATATTATGGTACTGTTCGCACATTCTCATTGGAAATCTACTAGTGAACCCTGGTTTGTGTTTATGCCTAACTGATACCCGTTTGGTTTTCCGCGATCGCGTGGTTGGTACAATGGTTACTTCTGTTTTGGGCAGACACTTTGCTCCAGTTACATATGATGGATGACCGGGTTTGGTGTTAAGGGTACAAACGAAGCCACCGTAAAGAAATTACAGGAACGATATGTTCGATCGTCTTGGGAGCCGACCTTTTCCAGCCATTCTAGTATTTTTAAATAAAGTCAGTCTTATGGTAACGGATTAGTAAAACCACCGACTTATTTGATTCATGCAATTTTTAATTAAAATTATACTCTGTGAATGATCCCTTCAACTTATATCATCAAAAATAGCACATCCTCGAGCGTAACACTTCTGATCACCGGAGTGCAGTATTTTATCAAATCGACTGTCTATCTGTGATGGGACCGTTGTTTTTCTTAATTTTCAATGGCTTGATTAATGCTCTAGAACTACTTGTTCACTGCGAACCTGAAAAGGGAATTCCAGGGACGTGAGGTTAGGCTTAGAGGGGAAGCGGCCACATCCAGTGTAAACATTTCTCAACACACCAGCGCGGTTAATCCTTGGAAGGATCTTGCAAGTGAAGTGATCGTAGCGAACAGTTATTAAGTTTAAGAAGAAGCTCGATGGCAACTGATCAGCTCTTTTTCCGGATCTGTTGTAAACGACCTCTCTTGTCAGTCTTTGACAGCTGTGCTACGTGCATAGTTTTGTAGAGGTTCTTATATTTCATGTTGCTAATTTTCGACTTTTTTCGTATACCCCGTCCCATTTGTTCTCTATTATTGTTTTTTCTACTGGTTTCTTTAGTTCCTGAAGGTATGACTAAACTTGGCTACTTTATTTCTGATGAGTGGCCGGGGATTTGGTTAGTTTCAAATTGAACATCACTCACAATTGATCGTAGCCTCCGCATTCATGTAGACTTTACAATCAACCTTTTCCAGAAAAGGCACTAGACTCAAGTTTTGCTCTCATTAGAGCTCATCAGCAGTGCATATGATTCCAACGGCCGGGGCTAGAATTTCGACTACGCTTTGATACGGCAACCGTGTTGACCATTGCATCGTTGACCTCACACTAGGCACAATCTAATTATCGCATGTAAAAGCTCAACTGCCTGTGGGTAGTGATCAGATTGCCCAGTCGTCCCAATAAGAGACACCTATTGACTGTTAATTCCAGTCGATAACCCCGTAATTAGGACTTCCAAGACAGGTCAAAATCTCCGATATCATTTAACCTCCTAGGCGATAATCTAAATTACTGATGAGTTGCCGGGGACTTGGTTACTTTCAAGCTGAACATTTTTCGGATAGTTGTGAACAGTAATGGTGTTGTTCGTAGCTCGGATTGGTGGATTTGGTATTGGTATGTTCGCCGAGCTTGGCATTTAGGTTGCAAAAGTCCCATCACCAAGCAAGGTGACATCATCAGTGCGTAATTGTTTCCGCGTATAGTTTTTGAGCGTGGAGTTTGGCCAAAAACTATGCACGGAAACACTTACGCACTGATGTCACCTTGCTTGGTGACGAAACGTTTGCAACCTAAATGCCAACCTCGGCGAAAATATCAATAACAAGGCTGAACATAACTCACACTTGAAATTAACTAAATCCCTTACTAATCAGCACTCCGAAATATCGCCCAGGAGTTTTAGTGAGGTCGGCGAGTCCGACTCGTCTTGGAAGTCGTAATCGTGAGGTCATCGATTGTAGTTAACATACGGTAACTGTGTCTCCCATCTTGACGAACGTGCTAGCTGACCACTATTCACGAGTGAAAGTGGCTATACTTTCAGATACGATAGTTAGGCTGTGTGAAGTAAGTGGAGCAGTGATTAACACGGTTGCCTCATGAGAGCGTGGCCGGAGTTCTAATAACAGTTGTGACAAGGATATACCCCATATTTCTTTACACGTTTCCTTTGGAGGTTAAATTTCCGTGTGCATGTGACAACCGTGGAACTGTTACAATCTGACTGCATTGGTGACTTGGACTTCTCAGCGAGTTTGATTGGTAGTTATCGTAACCACGCACTGAGTCATTCACTCGGTCGTTTCCTCGGGAAAGGGCGCGCATGCATTCTTTCGAGGTGACTGTTAGCGCGCGAGATAACTTAGTAACAACGGCGACACACATAGTTCAAGCCTTGTTCATCGTGATTGCCCTTGCCTAGAATTGAGCAGTCTGGCAATATCTACCCCATATTGAGCTTATCATGTTGCGTGACAGCAAACTCTCGATAGTGTAACTAGTTGAAAGGTGAATTTATGTACACTCTAATACTGATCTCCTCAATCGATTATCTGTAAATTCTGTTTCGGTTGATTTTCACGCTCGTGTAACCTTGATGCACTTCTTTTTTATTCATCCGAACCCCCTTCTGCCTCACCGTTGACTGTTGCGAACTAGATTGGGTTAGCCGCTCGATTTTATACTCTTTCGGCACAAATGGGGGACGGTGCACACAGCGATGATGGCAGCTTACTGTATACTGAGGCGGCTTTTCTGGTCTGTATTGCTCTTGGCGGAAGCTGTAGAGTTAAAACTGCCTTGTATGAAAATGACTTTACAACGGTAAGTGTTCGTTTATAGTAATTCGAATTTACCGTTGCGTGCTACTACAATGATCCTTGTTTTTATCCTCATCTGTGGTCACGACGGATTTCCGTCAACTTTTTTGACATTTTTGTTAAGTATTTAATCACTTTCTATTTGCATTCATTGATGTCATTTTCGGTTATCATATGAGCGAAAACTTCTGTTGAGAAACCTGTCGCGCTGCTGTTTTCCTACTGAGTATGACTGAGGTTAGTGAGGGTACTGTCAAACGAAGAGTGCTCTGATCTCTCAA
Source organism: Paragonimus heterotremus (assembly GCA_013368495.1). Lineage (NCBI taxonomy): Eukaryota > Metazoa > Platyhelminthes > Trematoda > Plagiorchiida > Troglotrematidae > Paragonimus > Paragonimus heterotremus. Next base: position 2,555 of record LUCH01018507.1, on the reverse strand, counting down.
CGGCTAGCTGTTATGCGGACATAGCATTCCATGTAATCGAAGTACTCGTATAACTTATTAATCCGGATGAACTTTGAGTATGTCTGCTGTGCTAAGCAGCAGAGTAACTAGAGCAAAAATTGATATGACGAGTCCCATGCGACGGACACTTTATCAAGGAAATCACGAACACCATCTTTCACCTACCTGCTAGGATCCCTGTCAATTGCGAATAGCGTGGCTTTACTGGATAGCATGGGAACAAGCTGCAGGGTTTTGTTACCAGGTGCAGCACACGCGTCTATAACGTCAGCGTCCGGATTTGGTAGCAGAACTTTGGCAGGAATACAACTGGCCTGTGAACAGTTTCAAATGAAGGTGTATATTTAACCAAATAGTAGTAAACAACCGCAGATGCGGTTTCGATTAGCAGTGTTGATAATTGGGTTCAAAAACGCTGTATCCTAGTTAACCGACTGCAATGAACAGACTATTTGACTGAAAAAGATATGCTCAATTGAAAGCACTCCAACCTCTGACGGTAGTCGTGGATTTATCTCGCCGACAGTTCCTTGGTACGCATTTGCCTGGGAGACGCGAGCATTCTTCTGTAAGTGAAAAAGAAAGCTCGCTGGAATTGTCTGCCTTCTACGGTAACGTGTACTGACGTACTGAGGTTATAGTAAGCTTTGGTCGGCCCTGAATTACGTATGTGGTTCATCATCTCTGCTGAGCACGTATCGATATGCATTTACTTTGCACGTGTAGTGTTCGGAATCACGTTTAAATATCTGCCTTGTATCTTTTTTGCGATACCACCTTCTGCATTATGAGTAGCGTTTTCCCAAGCATAGTTTCTACAAATTACGGCAAATCTACCAGCACATTTTCTTGTCGTTTTCATTTTAAAAATAATATAGTTATGAGTCCCAGCTGTGAAAAATCAGGGCTTCGGCTGAATTCGGTTCAGCGACAGAAACAACTTGCCCAAACGCGGCAAGCGCTCCGCCAGCTGAGCTACAAAGCCACGCTGGGGGCTCGGAAGTTTCACATTTGGACTCTGTTACCTACACGTCGCGCTGTCTCCTAAGGAATCCACCGAACGATCCAGGGGATCGACCAAACTACCCATTAGTAGTAGTTCTGAGCATCACAGGCAACAGGACACTCTAAGACGGTTTTGTTGAATCGCTTTATTTTTTTTGCTTTCAGGATCTGCGCAAGTTGTACGCCTTAGTTTGTAAGTCTTTGGACTCATACAAACTGTTGAGTGAAACTGTGGTGCATGCTAACTTCCTTCATGCGCAAGCTACAGAACATTTGACTAACAACACTTTGTCAGCGGACTCGAGCGGATGCTCTGTTTGTACTCTGGCTGTGCTCGCTCATGATTTGTTATTGGGTTCCGGTCGTTCGAAACACCACTTACTGACGCGTCAACTTTATCAAGCGACCGCAGATCCTCGAGCGGTTCAAAAATTACGTCGGAGCTTCAGGGAAATTATGAAGTTAAGAAAAGGTTCAATTGGCGAGGAGGTTCCTCAACCGTGTAAGTTCTTATTATCATGCTTATTGCTTGTTATATTTGATAATTAGTAAATTGTGGAGAATTTAGTTGACGTGAATTGAACCTCGCCCAACTTTGATTGCACATTTCTCATTCACGCAACCGTTTTCGGATGAAGCACTAGACTCGAATTCCGCTGTTGTTAGGGCTCGTCAGTAGTGCATATTCTTGTCACGGCCCGTATTTGAACTGTCCCACGTTCTCACAAGACAGTCGTGTTGGCCTTTGTATTGAAAGTCTGATAGACTGTTAAAGCTGTGATCACAAGCCAGTGATGTTCAGTTTGTGCCAGCTAAATCCTCACTGGTCATCAGTAGACAATATATTGCTCAGCAAGTTTAATGAATGCTGTGGTTTGAATCCGACTGTCACCTACTTATTCGGTCATTGCTTGGTGTTAACAGGATAGTTATTATGTCTCCTGTTGAAGCCGTCGCGTGACCTGAACATTATTCACAAGCTGTTGTTGCTGAACAGTTAGGTGTGGTAGTTTTTGGTGCTTGGTGTTCATTACAGGTGTTTCATAAAGTCATGGACCTGAGTTTAACCCTTGATCGTGGAAAGGATGTTTAGTACTGACGAGTTCTAATAAAAAGTCGAATTTGGTGTCTTTTCGTGGAAGTCAAGTTGAACATTCTATGTGAATGGGAGAGATACAGTCCAACATGACCGGTGGTCTGAGACAGGACGTTTTGTTCAGTCATACACGTTGTACGTGTCATACAGACTGTTAATTTTTTCTAGCTAACTTACTCAAGGCTTTTGTTCGGGAGTATGTTCCATCATCGTTGTCATTTGTTTTCATTTCGTCTTACTCTTTTATCGCTTCCGCGATTATATTTTAAGTTGCTTGTGGAAAGCCAAAACATCATCATTTGCTCAAAAGCCGTTTCGTTCTCTAAGACGCTATGCTCTTTTAATCGGTCTGCATTATTCGTTCAGGTTTTTTTCTATGTCAGTTTTTGTGTTTCGACCTATACTGCTACCTTGTCGAGGTGGTCGGGCTTGT
>LUCH01018506.1:0-13762 GCA_013368495.1 Paragonimus heterotremus | reverse complement strand
CAAAAGTAGAAGACAGAAAGAGTACAAATGACACTCGTAGCTCTAACATAATTGATAATAACGAATAGGGTCACTACAAAGGTTGTGGATCTACGAAAGAAAAACAATAATCAAGAACATCGTCACTACTGACTGCATCTGGCAATGAACTGAAAATAAAAGTCGATTGCAGACAATCAAGGGAATACAAGGCGTCAACACTACGTTTACTCCGTGATTAACAAACTGAGGGTAGAAATATTCCACGAATCCAGAGTACTGGAAACTATCGTGTACATCGCTTAAGAAATCCTTGTAGACCTCTTCGTTATTCATACCATCTTTCGTTTTTAGGAAAATCTCCAAGTCCTGCATTGGTAAGTGAAATTTGCCGTGACTGTAGGATACGGTTGGCTGCGATTGCGGAGCTGGGTTGCAGTTGATGTATGTCATCACGTTGCTCATCATGACTTCAAGAGTCACGAGCTTGTCTAATGACTTGTGCAGCGGTTCCTTCAGATCCTTATTTCCGTTCGCAGTTCTGATATCTGTTTTTCAAGCGGGTGTCCTTCGCTGCAGCCATTCAAGTTTTCAGCAAACGGAAGTGACGGCCTAGAAGGAACCGCCGATACGACTCTGGAAAGTGAAGCATTTCTGGGATGCACAAAACATGCATACTTAAGACAATTTACTGTGCATCCGGGATGTTGTTTTGAAGTAATACCATCGTGCTGTACATAATCCAAGATGTATGTAAATTATTACTAGCCTGTTGACCACGTTAATTTCTTTCAAGATGGAATAGGCGAACAGACCACCCGGGCGAGGGGGGGGTTATGATTTGGGTGCTCATCTTGAGACGATGACATTTTGTGTGGCCTCCTGTAAAATGACAAGTGATGAGATATAATGATCTGGAAAATGACCTAATTCTTCTTTTACGAATCGGAACATCCACGCGTCCAGGGCATCAGTAGAAGTAAATCCAGACTCTAATTCAGCCCGCTGTTCATGACGTCTTGCCTTCTCGTATGAATCTGTAAATATGATGAAAGGTTGTCTAAAGCTTACCAGATGTTTTTAAAACTCTCACGGCTAAGACGTTGTAACTCTCAGCACAAGAAAGGGTATGGTTTCTCATATGCGTCATAAATTGTGACGGTTTCAACGAAGGCCGGACACACATATCTGTGCCGCGCATCCAAGTATGGATGACAACGGACACCCCGCGACTGTTAATAAATTCAACGACGTAATAGATTTGGAAAGCATACTGTGTTTTCTTCAACAATTGCAACTTAAACTACCAGTTTTCCAGATGATTTCAAAAATTGGATACAATGACTATGATTTTATTGAATGCAATGCAGGAATAATTACAAACTCATCATGATATAAACACACACATTTACAAATTATGTCGACAATGCGCTTAATACAGGTGACAGTTGACAGTGATTTTGCAAGGAAGATACAAAAGACTGAGGAAGGAAATCCGTGATTGCAAAACTCGACTGCAGATAGAAAAGATCGACAGTGAACGCGCTATGATTGGCGGTTATCAATTAAATAGGGTCGTTTACGAATAATAACACAGTTATCCGGCTTGCTGCATGACAACAGTAAACTGGCCCAGGGCATGAAAGATTATTGGTGAGTAGCGCAGTTAACCTGCAAGAATGTATCATCTTGTAACTGATCTATATTCGTTATCTTCTTAGACATCGAGCGTCCGTATATACGGTAATGCACCTGTACTTCCGGTGACTTCGGCCCTTTTACAAGCCGCCTCACTTGAGACATGAAACTCTCAAATGGAAACGACCAAAACATGTGCAATAGAACGGGGTGTTCAAAATCGTCACACAAATGAGATAAACAATGCACATTATATACAACTTCGTCGTCATCATACAAAAAGGCAAACTGATTAACGAACTTCAATATCAGGTAACGGGCAATGTGAATAAATGACATATATGAAGGGTGGGAAAGGATGTTTATGGATAAGAATAGGTTCAGAAAGTTTTCATAACAGTCGTTTCGTAAACACTTTTTCAGAACAACCGGTACCGAATACAGAAGAAATTGTCTGCACTCAGTGGCTTTTCACTTTTCAGGTGAAACAAAGGAACAACATTTTCAGGGAAAGTCCATCGTGAGACGCTTGGATACGACGGACAGGTTGATGTCGATGGCCTTCTGCATACTTGCTGAAAGGCGAACACCACGAACGATATCAGATAGACGCCAAATCCTAACCAAGCGCTTAACAACTCCCAGGAATACTAAGTGCATCGGGTCAAGGGGGAATTGTGACACCATGTCAATAGGGAGTTCAGTTAAAGGAGTTAAACCGATGTGATGTTCATCGTCAATTTGTCTCCGATACCTGGAATTCGTCCTTAGTTTTTTCACAGATACCGAAAAAGCCATTCTCCTACTTTCATAGTACACACCTCTCTGTGTACACTTGTCGCAGCCGTGGTAGCCGTTGTGACCTTTAACTTTGCGTATCAGGCAACGAACAGCTATGTCACAGATAATCGGCTGAAGCGTTACAAAGACTGTTATTCCGAGCGCTTCTAGGTAGGCCCCCTTCGTCAGAATGTCTTTGGTCTCTGTGACAAAATCACACACATATACGTCTAAAAACTCCGGACGGCAACCGCCACAGTATGATCCAATCATAAGTGGACAGGTAACAAACGGCCAAATAATACGACCAAGTGTAGGCCACATCTCAGTGCCTGGGTAATCAAAAAGAGGCAGCCCATAGACATTAACTTACAAAGTTAAGCGGCCACCGTCTGTGAGCTGGTGCTTTTTATACAAAATTTGTAGGTAGTTGTGGAGTCCAGTGTGTACATACGAACCCTTGAGAAGCATCTTCTTTCGGCACGTTCTTGGAGTGTTGCGCACAGTACTCGGATCTAAAGGAAATTCAGGAACGAGTGGCTTCAATAACGTGATAAGCGGCTTCAGATCAGCGGCCATAAGGGACCTCGTGTGAATGGAGAATAATCTCGCTGCATCAGGAATAGATGAGACTGTTACCGTAAGTATTCACCATAATAATTGAACAAGTTGTCCACAGAACTCACACGAACCTTGCGGATTGCGTTTCACCTCAACAGATGAGGCTGGGCACATGTCTTTCATTACATGGTCATCTTCGTCATCTGCAATTTGAAATAAACGTAAAAAAATAAAGGACTACCAGGTTTCTCTGATGGAATGTTTGCATTCTCCAAGGTGACAGGGATAGTAATGGAGGAAACACCGGCATAACTTATGTCAAGTCGTAGACGTTTCCACCGTATTTGACGATATATAGTGGTACGACAATACAGCCTTCGCCCGGAACTCACGGTACATTAAAAGTTTATTAACTAGATGGCTACAGGGAGAATGGAAATCAAAAAATCAAACACTTAGGTGAAAATTTGTCTTCAGGTCAAGTTGTACAACGTCTTCACTTAAAAATAAAAGTGGGTTATATCACACACACACATTCAGAGTAACATGACATACTGCTATCTAAGATTATCTGAAAAACGTCACAAGAAACAACAGTGTGAAAACCGACCAAACCAGAGGCTCGTGACAATCAAATGACCCAGAGCTATCGAAGTGCTCTCAGTTGGCAACCACCTATTCTGCAGTCAAATATCTATCTACTGCAGTGAAAAATGTCATTCTTAGATTATTCGTAACCATTATTCAACCACAAAAGTAGTCCCATGATGACGTGCCATTCACCGAAGTTTCTCATCTTTGGTTGGTCAATGGAGTAGAAAAGGCAGGCCAACACCTGGCCCACTCTTGGTCAACTTGGCAGAGTCGGTCACGTGTTTACTGGGCTGCTGCTCGGTCTTGTGTGGGATGACGTTAATACGGTCGGTGGTAGCCGGGTGCGCCGTAGGACATCGGTATCGGGGAGGTTTCAGTACATTTATCGAAGCGGAAATGGACAGGGATAGAGATATTGTGATGAGATAGGAGCGCTGTAGATGGGTTGTTTGGTATTGAGGGAGTACGTGTGTAGGTTGAGGAAGGTTATCATGAAGAGAAAACACCTTACTCTTTCCGGTGTCACGGGGACTTGATGGTAGTTTCAAACGAAAACTATCCTTGATAAGATGGTCTTTCCGTTCAACTAGATTAAAAAGTCGTGGATGAGATGGATAGGTTAACGATTTGGTACAGTTACGTTGTTAGCAGCTTGGCCATCACTCTACAAACGCTACTCTACTGGTAGTTTTATGGAAGACATGTGAAGGGGTGAAAGACCCGTGGTATTTGAATACTGGATAACGCGAAGTCTTAAGAGGTGTACAAACTCTGTCTTGGCTACTCTGAGTTGCGGCGGCGGCATACATCTGCGGCATGCAAATGTAGTTGGGCCTTTGGCGACGACGTGGCGGAAAACGTCGTGGTTAGGTGGCTATGTCCAATTAGACAGGCAGATAAGTTGTGGAAATTGTCGAAGGGGGACTGTAGTGTTATCTGGTGACGTCGACCGCAGTTCAGTCGAATTGGTTGATGTGGCCTTGCCTTGTACGCACGAGGTGGTTGTGCTGTTGATCACTTCCTGACTATCGAAGTCTATCGTAAGTCCAGAGGGTGGTAAGAAATCAACCCCAATGATTGGGTGTTGCACACCTAGTACCCTAAATTTCTAGGGAAGCTGACTGCTGAAGCCGAGATCCAGCGTGAGTAACTTCTCACCGTATATTGGAATCGTTGAACAGTGAGCAGCCTGCAGTGTGTACGATACTGGTTGGTGAGTACTTTTGTCACCTTTCAGTGAAATATCACCAATCTATGCGCCTGTGTCAATAAGTAAATTCAGGGTAGTTGAACGGTCGAACACAAAACAGCCGTCGCCATTTTTGTCCGGCCTCGGATTTTCCCGAATGAAAATTATCCTGAGCAAAACTGCATGGTCTGGTACAACGGACCGTTTTAGAGCCAGATCGACGGTGCTAATAACACACGTTTCGATCAGCTCGTCGTCTGAGTGAACGGCTTCGGGATTGGTGGCGATAGAGAGGGCCTCTAGGTTGTGTTGCTATTTGTTTAATGACTTCAGAAAGCTGCATAATCATATGGGAAAACTGTTATTTAAACGCATCCAGGTCCGCTTGCCAGTTATGGTTAGACGACAGCTCCTGTGAATGTAAATGTGGCTTTCAGAACCTGCATGTACCTGGTCAGCTGGCCCCGCCAGTTTACAATGTGGTGGGTCTTTATCAAGTATATGGAATATTTTCCTAGTAGCTTTCAACAGACCTTTGCGTCACAGCTCAAGCAGGATTGGCTCATTGACCGTATGTTTGCTTTGTAGCTGTGGAGTTCTGTCATCCAACGATAATACTGCAAGACGCTTCCTTAGGTTTTGCTCGTCGTTTGCTGCAGTTTGTCCAATGACCGAGACCTTCAAAGCGCCATACGGGCTAACGATGGGTCGAATGTAGATGAGGTTGGCGACTTCGGCCTGCTCGAAGAGGTCGACAAATATGAAACTTTACACAGACTTCTGTAAGTAAATGCGTCTAGAGTCAAAGACGGTTTCTACTTGAGCAAACCGAAGTCTAGGATCACGGCTACCAAACTCAGGAAGTTTAACATAGGCTGCATCTTTCAAGGCAGTAGGATCTGGTTCAGAATGTGCTATGGTAAGAGAGAACAAAATCACTCAAAAAGAAAAGAAACCTATCGAATGACAAGAAAAAATATCTTTTCGTGGAGTATGTAGGAACAAAAAAACTTCAAGCGAACGATAAGAAGGAAATCAACAAGGACTAACTAGTTATATAGTATAATCACGAAATGAATCCACGCCTTTAAAACACAATCCACAATAACTGTCCATGATAAATTCCACCACACTAAGTCCGCCGTATGTTCGAAGAACGTTCCTCTTGCATAACAGAAATTCCAGCGAATTTTGTTCCGCCACTATGCTAAAAGGAATTTTCGCCATAGTTAGCTACCGGTAACAACGACCACGTGAAAGCAGAAGCCAAGGCGCGCAACTACGACGTGTGTATTGATTCAAACAATAGACAAGTAGTTTATATGTAGAATGAAAGTAATAGGCACAAAATTAGTAGCGTATAACGGGAAGCTGAAAGGTAACAGACCCCGCAATCTGTACGATTCGTAAGGAATCACATCATATTACCTTATCGTACTTCAAAACTGTTTCCGAATTTCGGCTGATGTAGGATCAAGCGAACCGAGAATGACCGGTTGAGAATAACACAACGAGTAGACAATGATTATAGTGTCGACCCGCGGGGTTACCGTGAGAGTAAACGGATACCAATACGAAACGAAAACAGAGCGGAGCAACAAGCGTGCACGCAGCCGGGTCGTACGTTCGAGTGCGCGGGATACCTGTCGGTATCTCTACTCGTTCAAACAAATGTTTAAGTGCATACAAAAGTTGGGAACAAAAAGAGTACAAATGGCACTCGTAGCTCTTACACAGTTGACAATAACGAACAGGGTCGCTACACTGGTCCCACGAACGTAAATAACACCGATAGCTTCCAAAAACCCTTGCAGACACCCTTAGAACTCTCGAAGAATGTCAAATTAACGATTTTCAGCAACCGCCCAGAAATCTGCAGTTGAATTTATGTCGTGAAAACAAAATAATACTAGTTGTTACTAATACGATGAATAGGTTCATTTTATCACGAATTATTATTTTTTCACATCAATATAAATATAGACGCTATTTTTGAATCCATATATCAATGTGTAACAAGTAAATTTGTCACAAATGGCTTAAAACAACAGAAATCAGACTTTTTGAAACAATACAGGTTACGGCGATATTCAATTATCGTCCGACTGAAACAAACAGATATTAGTCGATAACACACACTTCGGTTATTTTCCTTTCTGCACCAGGTACGAAGGAAAGAAAGCGGAATATGTAGTGACATATTTTTTACCCACGCAACTCTAGAAGCCAACTTAGGACACTGACGCCCTTATTAGATTATAAGCTCGGGTGCTGTTGGTTTGTAGATTTTTGAGTGTGTCCTATAGTAAGACGGTTTTCGTGATGTGTTCGTAGAAAAAATTTTACTTCATTAAACCCAGTGTTAGGGGCTTGTGTTTGCATGCACTGGCTGCAATCAGAAATCCATGGATTTCAGTCAACATTGAACAATTTTTCACCGTCTGGAAGAATGACAACCTATATCAAATGAGGAGCCTCGTTGCACCGGATTTAATTTTCTGACTTACCCTGCCAGAGTTCAACAGTTTAAGGAGGTAAATATTCTTAAATCTGCCACTTCGGACTTCATATCATGTAGTCCAGGTCTCACGTGTGGGTTAGAAATACAAACGGTAAGTCCTCTTTTTGACATTGCAAGTGGTGTATCATCATATCTTTCCTGATAACCGAGATATTCGGCTTTTAATTCAATCTCAAAGTTGTGTCACTGAATCACCTTATGCCTTTTACAAGTTTCTATTTGCTCCTTCATGATCATCCAACATGCCTTCGTTAATGAATGTTTTATTATGAACAGAATGAAGTTCTGTGCATGTTTGTTCATGAGTTGTATTGTCATATCTCTTCTGATAACCAGGATGTTTCACTTTCAACTCAGCTACTAATCTGTATCACTACACTGTATAACTTCTCATTCAACGTGCAACCATAAAGTCCGGCGCCAGGTTTATAAACTACCAAGTTAAGGAATATATTCAGCGGTGGATCCAGCGAATAAGACGAAATACCCACCACAAGCGAAAACCGCTGAAGGTCTTCTCAATAACAACGGTGGATGAAACGAACTGCTGTATTTATTTGTAACCAGTAAATGTGTTTTTATAATATACTTGGTTGACTTCTGCTTCCGGTTTCACGTTTTCTGTGATGACTGTGAACGCCTATGGGTGTTTTGCGCGATAAAACTGAGGGTCGGACGTAAGAAGTTCATTTGGATAGTTGAAGTGAATAATCACGATTGTAGTTTGGGTGTAGCCTGAGTGTAGGTTGAGTGCAGTTTCTGAGCGCATGGTAAGTAGCACAATTTGCTTTATTGTTACTCTCAGGTAGCACTCAAACGAAACTCAGGTTGCACTCAGACTATAATCATACTACACACGTGCTGATTGGGGACATCTCGGTAGGAGGTACAGTAGGGACAACTGTCTGCGAGGTAAAATCATACCAGTACAGAGCTACTGAGGGTGAAGGAACAGCAGATGAGCAAGATACTGTGACATTGTCATGGAGGATGCTGAAGGTGACAGCCTGAAGCTGCCGACAACCATAATAGGTTGGGTAGCCTGACTGGGCGAAGCTTGGTTGGTGCGCACAACAAACGTTACATACTGGAACCTGTTCATCTTGGGAGTGCATATAGATATTTCAGACTTGTCAAATGATGATGGTGACAATTTATTTAAATGGTTTGATAGACTGGACTTGATGCGAACGTGGGAGTAGCTGATGTTTTGGATTCGCTCACTCTTCTCTATGGTAACATCAAAGGAGTCCAGGTCTGATGTGCTCTACCTTCTTGGCAAAACGCCTGGTCTTGAAATAATTGTTTAAAACCAAAATATAATATTGTTCAACATCCTTTATTTGACACATAACAGATAAACGAAATTGTGGGGATCCAGGTGGCACTGCCAGGTGAAGTCCAACATATTTATGAATGACAGACCACATATACTTGACCAAGTTGGAATTCCGTCTTTTATCTGCAACGTACCAAAGACGATACTAGGTTTCTTGCACTGACCATCGAAGGTTACGATTGCGTACGTCTGAAATCAGGGCGTTTTAAGTCCTAACTAAAACTCGTTTATAACAGGACAAATATACGATGAACAGTTATGCACAGAAATTCAGAATAGGTATGCAAGCAAAGCACCAATTCAACGGAAAAGATAAACACTTCTCCACATTTAATGACATGTGCACCGTGAAAACTACTTCGCACGCTGTGATAATTCTGAGCATTCGGAAATGTTGTGATGGCAGAAAAAACCTAGAACAGAACAAAGCCTAGACAGTTTGATGAATTGACTATATTCAGTCATACAATCCGGGGACTAATGGAAAAACATGCTGAAAATATGACGAGAAAAGTTGTCAGTGATGACAACATTGTGAGGACGAATATTTGTAAACAGGTCCTTGTTTCTAAATAAGTGCGGACATTAACGAAGTGGTGGAATTATTACTTGCGTACCGTTATCCGAATGCAAACTAGGACCACAAGACATGGTGAACAAGGATACCCATTCAAACCACCGACTATAAAGTCAACTAACTGGTCTCATCGGACCGTGAATCATGGACCTCTTACTGTACAAATTACATACAAATTCTATGTAGACTACTGTAAAGCCAGATATCACGCCATTGTGAAGAGAGGCGAATGGAGAGGTGGTTGCTAGATAGGAGATACAGAAAGATACATCAGGTTTTGCGAAAGCGCTGTTTGAAGTGAATTTAGTTTTGTGTTCAAAGTGCAATCTATTTTGTTTACGTTTATCACGGTCATAATAAGCACCATGACTGCATATTCGTTTGACGAACGTACGACCTATTGCATTATAGATAATAGTTCCCAGAGAGTCGTTCACACTGGCTCTTGTAAACAGTATGTAACAAAACGTCGTTCAATAAAGCACGATCTTCATCGTCAGACTTGCACGTTTTCATATCACGCACGAACTTGTGTTTATGATTCACAATTTAGGTTCACAACACAATGGCAGTTTCCCTTTAAACGTCGTGAATTTTTTTTTGTTTTTGTGCGTGTGGCTGACGCTTTTTGCCGTGGGCTTTTTGTTGGCCATTTCCCCCCCCCCGTTGGTTCGATTTCGTTGAGTGATGACTCGTCCGGTCGCCCGCGTTGTCTGCAATCCACTCAATGTACGCTTTGAACATATTCCATCACCCCGCCGAGGTATTTCACCATGTTGGAATAATCGCGCTTCTGATTTGGTCATCCATCACAAGTATACATGCAGTTAAATCGTCACGTAATCCATTGGTAACATATAGAGGATCTGGGTTTCCATTTTCCGCTTTACCGTTTGCGCCGTACACAAATGGGTGGAACAGATTACATGAGATAGGTCACAATATGTAGTTTTCCGATTTCGTCAATGAAGTGCCATCAATACTCAGGTGTGTTGCAATGATGAGGAGATCGTGCACTTGGTGGTTTGCTAAAATGTGCACATTGCCATTATCAAGACTGAATTGTGTGTACTCACCCGAATATATATCACGTATCAAAGATGCATGAGTAGTTTCTATTAGGATTCTTGTTTCCGACGGTAGTTCGGATAGTCGTTCTTCCATAATTTGCAACAATCTATTTATCTGAACTCTTGAAGATCGTTAATATGTACTCATGTTGTGTGCAGGTTGCTGATCGTGTGGCATTTTCAGATGACGTAACGGAACTGTAGCAAACAGAATTGCTGCACAAAAGAAGCCAGCTTAAATGTGAATGTGGCAAAAGTGAACAAAATTTGCATTACAATTTAGGTAAATAAAACCACACTCCGGAGCACAAAAGCTGGTTTCTCATATAGGGGGAAAATCGATCGGGTTATTTGCCTAACAAAATATACATAGAGATGAAATTTAGTGACCTATTAATCCGTAGTGGAATCCAAAATCGTCCATTCACATTAACTTTCTATTGGTGACAGCTCAATGTACTTCATCCCCGAGCTGTCGTAATTCATCTCTGGTAACATACCGAATGTGTATTAAAAGGGATTTGTTTTGACCTAACTGTTGCTCCATCCGACTCTGTAGTACTACAAACAGCGTCTAAGAATGCATTATGTCAATGGTGTGGAGATTAAGAACGATTACATGTAAAATCTAAAGCGAAATATTCAATTAAAACTTAGGAGACATAGGATACACCATAACTCGGATTGTTTTTTGGCTGAGAACTTGACAGTCTTTTTGTACAAGTCTTCGGGCGTCCTTTTGGATAAGATTTAAAGCGTTCATAGATGAAAACTTTGTCAAGTCGATCATTCAGTTTCTATGTGTAAATTAAACAAGCGAGTAATAATAGGTAAGCCCAATCTCTTAAGTGATATCAAGTGATGTCTTGCTTCAACTGATGCACGTGCGCGTCTTATTGAGCTCAAGGCTAACGTGTAAATCGTCCACCAATACGTCCAAGTCTCCATCCATGGTAGACGCTGTACACAGCCGATTTTTCGAACAGGAAGAGAAACAGCATTTAAAGTGAACGGAATTGACAAAGACAAATGATGGAAAACGTGCCCCTGCTGAGTAACTGGAGCTGAAGCTGGTTGCTACTAAATGAACACTAAGATATGTAAGCCTTTTTGATGAATTTAACGTGAAGTATCAGCTGATCAATGTTACAACAGAATAACAGTCATGTATTGTAACTAATAAGTGGTGCTGCGTTTTAAGTTTCCGGGTGAGATTGGCTGAAGCAAGAGGTTGAACCTGCAGACCCACAAATCTGCAAGTTACACTATGCTAACCAGCGATGACGAGTAGCAGCACGAAATTTACAAATGATAGCAAGTAACACAAGGAGACTTACTATATTGATAGAAATGCTTGTGGAACACTGAAAGAATATAAATGAATGTAGTCACGCGGGACGATGAAAGTGGCATTCGCGTGTGTAGTGACCAACGATCGTGTGGCTTCACTACTGATCCCAGCTGCAACCGTGTTTTCCGCTTGTCTGTTCTGTACGCATGATTCTGTGTACGGCTGTTATAGGAGGCCTAATATGAACTCAGTGCCATTTTCGTCCGTCGTGTAATTAATTGCACTCAACTAATTCTTGCTCTTTTCCTAACGACACATCCACTGTTCCATTCTTCAAGGCCGTTTAACCCAAACATTTTCGAGCGCTGTTTAACGTACTCGAAGGTTCTGCGCACTTTTCGCCTGGCGCACTTTTGAGTGCCGTTGAGTGGGCTGGAACCCACTTCACGCTTCTTTTCTTTCTTCTGTTGGTTACTACCTTTGGTCCCAGACCAGACTAGAGCTAACTGCTTATCGTATTTGCAAAGATTGCTGGTAATATACGGTTTATTTCCAAGTCCCATTGCGTTCTTTTAGTTTGATGTTTGTTGGGACTACGTTTCGACTGATCTTTAGGAAAGGGGTTTCAAAGTGTTAGTGGACGAGGGTCGAGCACATACCCATTCGTCCACTACATGTGTGCTTTTCATGCTATTCACAACAAAATTTTCCTCACCATATTGTGCACGCAGCTGAAGTATCCAGGATGATTACTTAAGAATGGCTTATTTTCCAAAATTGGGGTTCTCCAGTTCACATGCTGCCGTATCAAATGACGCATATTTGGTCACGCAATGGAGTATGTCCTTTAGACAGATGTCAAGATCTACAACTTCACGACAGTCTCATCCGCAGGCAATTTGTATTTTGAATTTGCCTGTTATCCATTCGATGTTGATTCATATCTTTGAACGACCATAGCAAGATAATCTATAGGATGAATTCGCTGATTTATCCTCTCACTAGCTTTCACGAGCGGAATAGTTGTGCAAATACCGAAATGTACGACATCGACTTGTGCGTAAACGACTCACTTAAACTTAATATAGAGCCAAATGCACAATAAATGATTAGTGGAATTTCCATCTGTTTGGTCAGTGGTGCGTAAATCGTGGTTCAAACCGCATTGTAGACAATATGACAGTAAAAAATACTCTCGTTCATCGTCCATTGTCATCATAAGGTGGAAGAGATACCGGATCCAGAAGAACCCCTTCTTTTTTCAGTTGACATTATAAATAAGTATCATCGAATAGGTTTTCGGACATCTTTAAGTACCAGAAAGTCACACAACGCAATGTCGTCACCGTTACCGACAAATGCTGCTCCATACGCGCAGCCATTTTGCTCATACTGAAAGTTTTCACCATTATGTTTTCGCCCATCGTTATTTTGAAACTTTAAGTAGTTTACGTAGTGAGGCTTACTATACAGGACGAACGCACCCATACATTACGGGTCGATCATGTGCTGTGCTACCAGTAGTTAGGAAGTGATAAAGCTCTCAAATCTAACAGTATGAGACAATTTCTATTAACAGACCTGTTTCCGTTGAGTAGTAGAGGATTTCGGTTCTCATACAGATTGAACATCACTCATAATTGATCGCAGCTGTCACATTTTTAGATGCTGGCTAGCTATTTACAATACGTTGTAAGTAATATCGGTAAAACCAAAACATCTAAATTATATCAGAAGAATATGTAACCAACGTGTAATATAAGTAACGGACAAATTTAACATGTGCACTTACAGCAAGGGTTCAGGCAAAATGCAGACAAATAATCCGTGGGTGTAGTGGTGGAGTGTTCAGTGGAATCCTATAGATGTCAACGTAAGGATCTGCAGGATGAAAACACTTTGTAGCCCACAGAGCACTGTGGCTGTTTTGTTCATCGACGCACGAGAGGCTCAGACTAGTCGTGTTCACATGTGTGCCTTGTCAGATCCGGTGAGGACACTGGGTTGAATCATGTGTCGTGGGCTAATGTCCGAGATGAGGTTGGTTATGTATGTTGCCCTGACCTTTTCTGCTACCTTGGCGTGGTGGTCAGGCTTGTGTGCTGTTTTGATCCGGAGGGTTGTGCTGACTGCGACCTCGGTCGTTGCAGGTTCAACCCTGTCAGATTGGCCAAAGGGGAGCAGCCAGACAAAAAGCAGATGCGTCCGTTGTGAAGTGTTCGT
>LUCH01018505.1:0-13800 GCA_013368495.1 Paragonimus heterotremus | reverse complement strand
TGTTGAGGTATTCCACCGAGAGTTGGAATGCTCGTACCACCTGCCTGACAGTCCACTACAATATGATAGTATTATATTGCACGAGATGTTCTTTCCAGATCAGAGAATTCCAGGGATGTATTATGCAAACATAACATGTCAGCAGTCCTTCGTTTATATTTCCACAAATGCAGTTGAACTGCTTTTGAAAAACCCTAGGGGTTTCAGACAGAGTGGGCTGAATGAGATCTTATTCTTAAGTGACGGGTGCATCTAACATCAGAAGCATCGAAACACTTGTATCCGAACTGAACCATGATTTGACACCTACATATTTTCACCATATTCCCAAATCTAAAACAAATATCACTAAAATGATGTGGGTGTTTTTTTCTATAAAATGATGTGGCATGTACAATTGGAAAGTTTTTTTTTAAATCCGAGAATGCGTGATTATACGTCCAATAATGCGTATGCAAAGTTAATTCGTTTGGCCAAATAAAAAATGTGTCCAACATAACCTGTCTTAATGAACACAGATTGGGAGTGGTTGTCTGTCGCCAACCTATTTTCTTGAGGATGACGCGCGGCCATTCCAGTTTTATCAATTCCGGAAACTTTCCACAATTATTCCATTAGTGAACTTTCGATATTGAGACCGCTACTTGGATATGGTTGATTCGGAATGTCACAGCTGCGAATATAATCTCCAATCAGCAGTATGACCACCTCCATCTTGTCAATTTGAACCAATGAAATCGTTTCACACCATTCGGTGTAATAATTCACGAGAAGTAATAAATAATGGATGTCTTTTCGTTTGTAGGTAGATATCACATTCTTCCTCATCCAACTGATTTGGTTTGACCAACAAGCTAACATATTTTGCAGATGAGTTTTGTGGACAGTAGCTGAGTTTTTAAAACACCCACGACGATGGCAAGAATTGAGGGAGTTGTAAACATCTCTACGTTGGGATGGCCATCAGAATTGTTACTAGGTGGCAAGCTCTAAAGTGTGTACTAGAGAGTGTCCCAACTAATGGTACAAATCTTCTTGTACCTTAAGAACCAAGACTTATCTTGCCGTCATCTTTATTAGGTAGTTCGTGTCGCAATGAAAGAAACAAAACGTCGGTTACTAACGAAGTAAGGTCCCATAGCGTCCAGAAAGATTGAACTTCACAACAAGTTTTTTTCAGTCCTCTGTTTGGTAGCCACCCGAAAATCAGTGTTCCTTCGTCTCTTGAATATGTTGAACTCGCCCTTAGTGTACACTTTGAAAGTTCACTGTATGTAATGTGGTGCAGAACAAACAGTTTCCGCCACTACAAGCAGGTCTGCTGAACCTGGACTCGGCAGTAGTTTGTTGCTTACAAGGATGATGCCGACACATAAGACTGTGCCGTTTTCTGCGAGCCAATGCCGTGACGAAACCCTTAAAGAACTCTGGAAGCGACTACTTGCAGCTTTTGTTCTAGTGTTCCTAATCAAACGATCGTCAGAGAGTACGTTCATTCTGGACATCGTTGCAAGCTAAGTTGTATTCACCGACGTTGATGGTGACTATGGGAAGCGTACCATTACACACAGTAGCGAGAAAAAAACTACTTGAATACCGGAAGTTAAGTGCTGGTAGTGGTGCATTTTGTACAGTACTATGAACATAATTTGTTGGAACGGATTTGTGTTGTCCAACTGAATCGTCACTCAGTCAGTTGGCTTCAAAGTTTGGAGGATTCAAAAGGACAGAGCACGATCTCCAAGAGTTTTATGGGAGTTCTTTACAAGCCGTGTTACAAGAGTTGTTGTCCCTCTTGAGAGGTAATTTGAAGGCTTTGCCGCGCTGTTAGCCTTCAGATTTTTCAGGAAGGCGTGAAACAGTGAGGCAGTATGGAGGAAGTTGATGATAAGCCGTCCATACTAAGACATCAGACCAAGGAAACTGCGGAATTCGTCAATATTTTGTGAAATTATTCGGGATTTTACTTGTTAAGTCTTAGTTGCGTTTGTTCGATTACCATTTCCTGAAGTGGCATGTCAAAAACAAGCCACTTCTTTTTGTTGAAGCAACAATTTGAGTGCTTTACTCCAATATTGATCTCGGTTAAACGTTCTAACCAGTTCACCAAGTTGTCAGAATGATCACTCCAACTTTCCGTAGACAGTCACATCATTCAATTAAACCAGAAACTTACGGAGGTTGAAGTCTCGTAAAGTTTCTTGCATTGATCATTGAAGGGTGGCTGGATAGGTCAATAGATCTCTTGAATCTCACGTTGGTCTTTCAGTATCGTAAAGACGGCCACAACCGTCTTTATCGTTTCAATCTCAGGATGCCAGTGTCCTATTGATAAGTTCGTGGTTTTAAAAAAGTAGTTCTTCCAAAGTCGTCAGATGTGACCAAAAAAGAGGGGGATGCCATCTCATTTCGTCGCGTGAGTACGATGGTGACAGTCTGTGTAGCTCACGATGTGTAGCCTACGATGAATAACCTTTCTATAGCATCCACTAAATCAAGTTACGCCTGCAAACAGGTATCCTACATGGGGGCACTTGCATCTTTGGCGACTCTCTTTTATCTAGTTGGCATTTCACGAGGTTTAGGCGACCCATATTATTATCTTTTCAGGCAGAAGGAAATCAGTTATAGTTTGGTGCCTATCAACAATAATTCAAATTTTCAAAATTGGGCTTGAAATCTATGTGACAACCACAGAGGCATCAGCCGAGTGTCTGCTATATCCAAGTTACATACTAGTCGTAAATCGGTTCAATAATTCCAGACAGTCAGATACTTGAAGGACAAGCAGAATCTCACACAGGTCGAGGGTGCGTTGATCACATTTTCACCTTGCGACGGATCTTAGAGCATCGACACTGTCACGGGCAGCCGACGATCGTGATTATTTTAGACCGAAGGGCTGTTTCCGATCACGTGCTTTTATCACAACGGAGTTCTAAGGAAAATTCGAATCGGCTGAGATTACTGCAAGGAGGCTAAGGGTTTACACACAATTGTCTCGGGCGTTCATCACTTCTAGTTGTTGTTGCTATAGGCAGTTTGTATAAAATTTGCTAGTTTTACGTTGACGACTGATGAGAGTAAATCGAAATGTTAAGATCTCGCGATATATGTCTTCTCTCTGTTTTGACTAAATGGATTAAGGGAACGCAATTTTTTAAATTTTTCGAACAAAGACTCTCTGCATGCACTACTCGCGGATTGAATCGGTTACTTTCAGTTCGGTGTAAAACAACGGTTGAACGAACGCGGATAGGATTTTATGAAAACTGTGTGATATCAGGTCAATTTCCTATGCACTTTTTCAAGCTGCTTTCCAAGGGAAAACCTCCGATACATAACGTGAACCTGGTAAGGATTACTAACTCACACATTGAGGCATCCAAAGAAAAGTTGAACAAGTTTATCGAGACCCAGCAACGCTTTGTTAGTTTGCTTAACAACTTATCTTTGGTTTGCCGTATCATGTTTGAAAACTTTATGCGAACTACACTTCAGGAAACCAAAGCAAAGACGCTTCAGAACTTGGAAAATTCACTACTTCGTGGGCGGATGTCAGCCTTCACCACAGATGATTTTAAACACATTCACAATTTGTCTGATACTCACTTTGCCAAAGCTCAATTGGATGTGCTTTCGTTGGGTCTAGACTTCAAGGTGCCGCTCAAGCAGGTGAACAAACTACGAACCCAGGTCCAATTTGAAAACTTACATGAGCAAGTTAAGGATCTTACTCCCGCCTCACTTAACAACGCGGACTGGTTTCGTGCAAAGTTGATTGATATTTAGCACGAGTTTCTATCGGCCACAATACGCCAGCATTGGTGTTTGTCTGCAAAACACTACAGAGCCATCAAGGAGCTCAAAGTAATGACTGGTCTGCTCTTTCTCAAGCCAGACAAGGGCTCTGGCGTCGTCATAATGAAGAAAGAGAACTATGTAGCCAAGATGAATGTGGTATTTTCTGATACACGAAAATTTCAATTGGATGTCAGGCCTAGTAACAGTTTCCTGATTGAAAAACAGATATTATGGAAACTATAAATTTTGATGCCGCATGGATACACTTCTGAGGTTCAATATAAGAAACTGAAACCAACAGTCATACAGACACCGAGGACGAGAGGTTCACTAAAAATCCATAGGACGGGTATCCAATTACGACCGATATTATCTATGAACAACTCGACATACCACAAGCTGGCTCAATGGTTAATGGACATCCGTAAACCAGTTCGTGAACTGTTAACCCCCCCAGTTGTGTTCGTAGTTCTTTTGAGTTAGCAGAAATTTTGGAGAACAATTCAATAAGTCCACAGATGATGTACTCGGTCGACGTAGACTCTTCATTTACTAACGTACCGCTGTGTGAAAACGTTGAACTTTTATAATTTTATTTTTAGTCAAAATGTAAGTGCAGATATTCCATTAGATTTTCTTAAGGACCTTATTTTTGTTTGTACAGAAAACATTCCGTTTGAATTCAAAGGTGTTAACTATAGACAGATTGATTGTGTAGCCATAGGTATTCCACTGGGTCCTATATTGGCGGATGTACTTTTGGGAATGCTTGAAAGGCAACTTCAAAAAAAGAATTTCGGGGGTCCTGCTTCACAGACGTTAGGTGGACGACATTTTAGTTTTTACTGATGAATGTGCTTTCATTTCATTCTATAACTGTTTGAACTCTGTCTACCCAAACCTCTCTATATCTTATGAGGTGGAAGTTAATAATTGCTTTCCGTTCTTATACATTCTTAGAATCACACGTCAAGATGGTACATTGCGACGATGTGTGCATCGTAAGCCAACTGGGATTGGACAACATTTACAGTTCCCTAGTTTCACACCTATTACCTATAAACGAGGGCTAGTGAAAACGTTATTCCACAGAGCCAGAATGATTTGCACTGAAGATCGATTGGAGAAAGAAGGAGAGTTTATTAGGGAAACGCTGGTGAATAACGACTATCCTGAAAAGTTTGTGGATATCTACAGTAAGATGAAAGAACCAAGAGTGGTAAGCTGCAGTGAGCAGAAAAAGAACAGATTTCCGCAAATTCAATTCAAAGCTGACCACCTGACTAACAACATTTGTCACAAATTGATGTCGGCGTTGCAACGCACTTACACAGCTGCCCAATTGCGCATCCTGCTAAGCCATAGGAGTTTGGCTCTTCATAGCGGTGATACACACACAACCGATCAGTCTGTCTCCCACATAATACACCAGTTCAATTGTAGTTGCAATGACGTCTACATAGGCAGGACAGATCGGCGTTTGCATCAGCGTATGGCGTAGCACATTCCTAAGCGGTTATCAACTGCAATTTTAAAAAACCACCCACTGACTGTAACACCCTCGAAGACCCCGGCTTCATCGATCGCCAAACACATCTTAGCAACCGGTCACCTAGTTGACCCTATCAAATCATTCAAGATATTGCTACATAATCGGAACCCAAAACTGTTAGCGATTAGCAAGGCAATGCTAATCAAAGAATATCGGCCAGTTTTGTGTGCACAGAAGGCGCTGACGCAATCAGTCTCTTTGCCGTGGAATTGACTGAACTATTAGCGCGTGAAAGGTCAGAACTATATGGTTGGTTCGTTCAATTGTTGTTGCTATACGCAGTTTGTATAAAATTTGTTGGTTTTACGTTGGCGACTGATGAGAGTAGATCGAAATGTTAACATCTTTCTGTTTTGACTTCTAGTAGTGTTCGTCAAAGATGTCCGATTTATCCTTTCCTGTTCAGTTTTGTCATGGACGACATTTCGGAAGGTGCGCTTAGGGAATCTAGTGACTTTTAGGTTAGGCTTCTTCTTGGCACCAGGTTGACCGAAATGGATTATGCGGATGACATTGTCTTACTTAGCTCCTCGTCCAAAAACATGCAGGCCATGCTGAACAAGGTGAATGACCGGACTGGTTTGTGTGGAATCCGCTTTGCATCATCATTGTGCTCAGTGCTACCTCAAGAATGAGGCATTATCACTCCGACCTTCTTTATTGCAGATAATCAGCTTGGGACTGTAGATAGTTTCACACACTTGGGTAACACTATCTCATCAGGTTACAATGTTGCTGATGATATGTCAGCGAGGATAGCAGAGGCACGAGTTGTCTTGTCTAGCCTGCTTCATTTTTGCCGTCGAAATGACATTCGGTTTTCACTCAAATGGAGGGTATATAATGCTGATGTACGTTCTGTTTTGCTTTATGGTTCGCAAACCTGGTGTGTTCGTAACGAAGTTGTCAACAGACTTTTTGTGTCTGACCATGGTTGTCTCCACCAGTCAGCCCACATCAAGTGGTCTGATCACCTGAGCGATGCGTCCTTTTGCTAACGTGTATTCCGGAACACTGTGGATGTGCGATCGATAATTGGTCAACTCACCGCTTTGCGCAGCCTGTAGTGGTTGGTTCGTGTACCCGTGTAGCGACCGCAAAAGACGCTTGGTCTGGGAGGCTGTTTACTGCAAAACATCCGTTACAGGTACATAAGAATATAGAGCACCGAGGGCAAGCACCATTTTGAACAGCTACCGTGTATTCATACCCTTAGCACTAATTCAGCCACATTCTCCTTGATTGCAAGTCATGCATAGTGCATGTACTCGTTTCTAATTATCACTTCTAATCCCTACTCTTCTTGGCGCTGAGACCTTTCCTTTAATTTCCGCGCGTATGAGTCACAATCGAAACTGCATGTACAACAGTTCCCATGCCAACTGGGCATTTACTCCACCAGGAACTGTATTCTAAAATCACCAAAGGCTGAGTAAAATCGCGTGGTGGTCAAGCAATATTGCGGTGACGAAAAATGAAGGTCTTGACTGTTATATTGAACAAAGTAGGTGTATGGCGAGGGTTCTCGTGATCACTTGAATCGCTAGCTAGAAACCCTATCCGAAATGATAGTGTGCGGGAGTTACTGGAGCACCTGGATTCATATCGTTTCTGGTTCTTCCGCTTGGTCCTTTTTCTTTAATCTTTAACTTTTTTAGGAACATTTTCTCTTCCCGAGCCGCAGTACCTTTTGGTTAGGCCCAAGGTCGTTCTGATGATGATGAACTACAACTTGACTAGGTTGACGTTGTTAAATGGCAAACGTCAACCGGTATGAAGTTTACGTGACGCACAATATCACCGACATTAATCCCACTTGTCTGGGGCTTTCGAAAAACCGTTTCGAAGTGTGCTTCCAATACACTTTCTATTAAAATAGGGTGATTGTCTCAGATGAACAGCTCCACTCATTTGTTGAAATTAATAGGGAGCCTAGATATTAAATTTGGTCCACGTGCCACTAGGTGCCCAAGTGTCTGCAACCGTACTATGCCTACCACTCTGCCACTGGTGGACAACTGTCAGGTGCAGTGGGAGCTTTCAATGAACTGTCTTATTCTGTACTCCGACACGAGGTGCACATGTTTGGTACAAGTCCATCAATGAGTACATCGATCACTAACTATTTTGGAGTAAGTAATAACGAATATTCGAATAGAATAAAAACAGGGTACTGTTTCAGCAGATAACCGACTTTTTCGTAGGTACTCCAGTAGAACGGTTTACTCCTCGGTGGTCTACACTGAGAGTTCTCCACGGTCTTCTGGCACATGTCCAAGGCTGCCGGGGAGTATGCCACATAGGGTCAGGCCTTGGACGTACGCCAGAAATTTCTTTGTGGCGCTTTTCACTGTAGTTATTAGCAGGAGAGCATGTCCAAAAGCTGTTGAACTGGCGAAGTGGTGGCTGCACATCTTGTTTGAATGTTCGGTTAGCCGAATTGCTAAATCCGGGTCCTTCAGAGGGTGACGTGTCAACATCTTGGTACACTCGGCCAGGGTACTCTCAACGAGTTGATCCAAGACACGTTGTACTCGGCTCCCAGTGGGTTTCTCTTGATGGTCTCGATCTGCGAAACAGTCGAAGTTTACCAACAAACGAACGTCTTTTCCTTCCATCTGTTTGTGGGCATAGAATCATTAGCAATACTTCAAACAGAGAAAAAGAGAATAAAGCAAACGCGACAATTTGCCAACCCTCCTGTTTGTGACCGAATTTTTCGTGACAAAATTGAAAGCTTCTCCAAAGGGGCAGTTTAGTAAAACGTTGCCAAGTTGCTCCGGTGAGAAGTTTCAAAGGTATACTTGCTTTTGGTTCTCCACCAAGAGTTGTGCCCGTCTAGTTAACATCTTCCGAGGGTGATATTAGCAACTTAGCACTTGCTGCGTAGGAACTTGTGGACGGTTTGTTTAACAAATAAGTCAGGTTATGCAGTACCTTCGATAAATTCCGATTATCCGGAGTATTTGTGATTAACTGATCACCCTCAGCTCGTTTTGCTGGTAGTATGAGCTTTACGCACCTTGGCGTGGTCGCTAATTGTGACACGTATTCAGATCAGAAGTGTAATAATCAAATTTGGACATTTATTAACACATGTAACTGTACTTCACTGAATACGATGGAAATAAATAGGAGGTATCTATGTGAATATTCAGTCGTTCTGCCTCTCCACACACCGGGAGAAAACAAATTAATTGTCCCAGAGGGATTGTAGGAAAACGAGAGTGTAATTTTATAACGGGTCAATGTTTGATCTACTTGCCCTAATTCGTTTTTACTTTACAACACTACTCACACTCTCTCGCTTTGAGTAATACGGCAAGTTCTGTGCAACGTTGCAAATATTGACTTATAACACTAGTAAATTAATGCGGGTTTGACTGTTGCATAGCTTCTCTGATGTAATCTATTGAGTACTTCTTATGTGGCGAAATTGGTGAGCTTTGTCTTTTTTTAAAAAAAAATTGCTTGTACACAAATATATCACGCGTTCTTGAGGAAGAAATAAAACGTTCACCTTCCAATAGAATACGTCACGAGTATTTTAGTGATAGTTGTTTTAATTTTTTAAGTCTGCTCTTGTGCCGAAAATTTACTGGTGAGAAATTGTGATTCGGTACGTTTATTAGGGGGTTCAAATTTGCCATGCTTTCCATCGTAAGAACGGTTTCATCAGTTTTCATCGCATCAAATCAAATTGAGAAACACTAAGCCCTTGTGGAATAAACTTCAAAATACACATTTGAATATCGAAAGTAATGAAGATTTAGTAGTCGTACTTATGTAAAACAAGGATGAAGGGGAGTTCGATGGGTTTTTTTTTCAGTAAAGTAGTTAGCGATCAACGATACTTAATAAAAGAATGTACTTGAACGGTCCCGAGTGGATGATGCGGCTGGTGTATGCTTTTCAAACGGCGGCTGTGATATTTTACATTATTAAGAGCCAATGGAGATCGTCCGAGAACCCGACGAAACTCATTCATCTACATCAACCTATGGGAGTGCTCCATGCAGGTACGTTGTATAGCGTTAGAACACAAAGCTCTGAGACATCAAATATGCGGGGGTGTAAACAAATCAACAATTCGCCTGGATGGCGTAACAATGGTACACGTAGTATACTACATGGGAGAACATTCGTATAATACCGATTCGATTCATTATGAGGCTTGTGTGATCAACCCACCAGAAGTAGTACACCTACTTCCTATATCGATTACTTGTAGCAGAATGTAACTTCATTCAATAATCCAAAGGTTTTTAATGTGTACTTTTTAAGATCTTTCCAACTAATGTTTTTCATTGTGGGGCTGCTGTCGTTAGTGGATATTTTGGGTAGAACACGTATAAACCACGTTTTAACCAATTAAAAATCGCAGGGATATTTTTTTAAATGATTGTCAGAGGTTCTTACTCGATAACTGCGGATATTTAACTGATAGTCATTTGTTGTTAACCTACAGGAAATGCTGGGGATCACTGCTTGAGGGTTTCACCTCGACATGTTAGTACAGATGACCGGGTTGCCGTTTTTATTATCAGTCGTCTCATGTGTGTTAAATGCCTTCACTAATGTGTCTGCCAGCCAATGGGACTAGTTTAGGTGACCTACGACTTCGGCCTGTGAAACCTATCTTCCTAGGACGCATAGAAAGTGCACTTCATTCAGGCAGTTTAACGTTCCTACTTGTTTGGCGATTACGAGCATTTTCTGAAACACAACGTTACGTGATTTGTTTCGATAAGCGCGGATAGTTTGATACGTCTTGATGTGTATGAAAAATAAATATCTTTGTTCATTAGGCGACGCGCACTTGAAGTCGTTATTTGGAAAACTTTCCAAGTACTTCCAGTATGCGATTAGAATATATACTTGGGTATCCTTATACATATTTACATATATGCTTCACAGGAAAATTTCCACGAAGTGGTCATACCACGCAACAAACTAGGAAATATCTAGCCGGAGTCACAGCCCACTGTACTCTTCGATAAAAAGTTAACGGTCTATTGATGCCAATTCAGACGTTGTACACCAATTCTGAGTTACCTGATATGAGTGGCGCTTGTCCTAGTTAGGTTTAGCGACCATTCAACGCAGCCATGACCTTCTGACGTCGGCAAACACATTGCACATCCATACATCACAATATGAATTTCATCTGAATCCTTATAACGGAGTAGGTTGTTAAAACTGGCGACTTTTGTCATCTGCAAAGGTCCATAGTTGTTAACTGGTTAATGTCTGTCTGATGTTCAAAACAACCATCATAGAACAATTCCTCAACTTATGTTATGTACATGTATGTTACGAATCTTACTAACCGCATCATCCGTACGCACTTCCAGGTTTAGTTGTACAGACTTTACAGCTCAAACAGTTCGCTGTTTTGTGACATGTTGGTCCACGTGAGTTGCCTCGAACCAAACAGGGGCGGCCGAAACAGCCGGGATTCAAACCTATAACCTACATTAGCAGTCAGAATCGATCCCAGTATTCCATCGTAAACCCGCCTAACACAGGTCAGGGAACAAGCTTTTCTGCTGTGCGTTTCTTCTCATGACTAAACCGGCCTTATTCGCGGTACTTAAACAAGTGTCATTGTTGTACTGTGTATTAATGCCTTATATGCTGAACCTGTGGTACTAATATAAGTGACTGTTCTGCATAATTCCTGGTTGACATCATATTATGAGAAAGAAACCAAGCCACATTCAAACGTATCCACTGACCTCCGTTGATTTAACAGAGCTTTACATTTTTGTTCCGTTTCACTTTTTCTTTTATTTAGTTCTCTCACTCTGCTATTTGTACGACGATCCGGTGATGTTGTACATGGTATTCCGCGAATTGTACATTCGATACTTTCACAAACTACACACTATCTCAAACGATTGCAGTGTAAGTATTACGTTTCATTCATGGAAAAATATGGCTGGTGATTTCGGTTTCTAGGGTGTGCTCAGTTTATGCATCTTATTTGAGCGTCTGCTACAAGTTCGGGAACCGCAACTGTTCTTTCATCTTCGATCTCATGGAATACAACCGTGAGTACACAGTCAGTCCATAGAATTCTGATGCATACTTATTTGCAGGCTAGCCTTTACTATAATTCTACCATGTATTTGATTCAGTCTCAAGGTGAACATATCACATACACGTACTCCGTCTCATGTGAACCTTATTTAAGCTGATAAAGTGTCAACATTTGTACGCACTTACTAAACAAAAATAAACACAGCTTGAAGTATTTTTTTTAACGGTCGGAAAAATCTCAAGTCATTGTAATAAATCAAAATTGTTCTTTCCCAGTTATACCGGCATGCATTTTCAGAGTAGATTATAACACTCTAAAATCGAATGTGATTTCTGTCAGCTTACGCTTTGCGGTTCACTTATACTACACAAGCGCACTGCTATATCTATCTACGCGCAGAGCATCGTCCGTACACTGTTTAGTTATTGATCGACCGACCATCGCGGAGCTCAGTTTGCAGCACGAAGCATCAAGAAATAAAACAGCTAACGAGTTTGGAAACGGACGGCATTTTGGTATTCGGTAAGAGTCAGCTCAGCCGTTAAGTTATTTACGAACAGGTGGGACGATTTTGTTTTGCGCAAAAACGGTGTGGCCGAAGGGGACTGCGTTTAGCTCAGTCTCGAACGACACCAGTAGGAAAGGTGTAATGAATGTGACTAACTTTGGATGACTGCTGCACACCAGCCAATCCAGAGCGGCTGTTCATAAAATTTTGAAAAGCACGTCATTTCTGGTTGATCAAAAGTTCACTTAGCTCAGCGATTACAAATGTCGGAAGGATAGGTGAGTAAAAAGTGTTATTCTCCTGTAGTGAAAAGTATTCTGTTTTAATGAGTGCATTACTGACACAGTTTGAGGAAAGACTCAGGAAAGCATAGTCGGTGCTTGTTTATGGATGAGTTATTGATGAACTGAGAAGCGTTTTGAACAATGGATGCGTTTTACCTCTTCTGGTAAGGAAACTTTGTGCACAATCATAGATATTGACATCAATCGTCACCAATTTTGGATATAGTACCCAATTGACCGTGAATCTTTCAGTAACAAAGTTGTTCAATACACACTCTCTTGAAGTGGCAAATGTGTAAGGTACATAATAGAACATTGATCTAACGGTGCAGGTTCCGTGCAGTTCGGAAGTGAACCTAGGCAAGAATCTTTAAGGTTTGTTGGCCGGATACGTGTGCGAAAACGGATGCATTCATATGAGATTAAAAACTAACGGGTATTTCCCAAGTCCGGATTAAAATTCCACGGTTACATTCAAGCCCAATCGTTGTATGGAAATCCTCAAGAAGCAAGAAGACCGCTTTACATTTTGCTGTGACATGATCCACTTTCAAGCTTCCGGATATTTATGGGAATGAATAATTTTGAGCTAATACATCCAGTTGACACATTTCTACGGCCGTCGAAGAACAACATATGCTTCGAAACACCTATATTTTCTAATTACACATGCATATAAAAAGTAATCCGTCATCTGTATTAGCGAGATGTCAGTCTGACTTTCATATAATTGTGAGATGGGAAAAGTATAATCCTGTAATCATAGGATGAACTGTGAATGAAAATGCTTGTTGCAGTATGACTTACATACAAGGGTTGTTTGAGATGAAGAAATAAACAATGTGTGTAATGTTCCTAAATCGACAAACACATTTTTGGGAGAGTAACTGGCTCTTCCGTGTTGATGTTCTTCCACTGTGAAAAAGAGCATCTCACTCCATCAAATCAACTTCTTATGAGTGAAACACAATGAGCAAGACAACGCTATTGCATTAGAATCCCCAAAAGATTAATGCACCCATGGCTAATATTGCGGCTATATCAAGAATGTTCCTAAACTATCAAAGTACCAAGTACCATCTGAAAGAAACCATAACACCGACGGGCCCCAGCCTTCAGCTTATGACGATGACGCACTTACCGCATAATAGAGATCTCACATCGAGGTGAAAAGTAATGTCTACATACCGACCGAGTGAAAAGATAGAGAATTAAAACAACCTAACCGGCAGCAAGCCATTCAATATTTCCTGCTGAGCAACCGTATGATTACACACGGTGTGCGATACCATCATGTGCTCAGATGCCTAAAAACAGACCTCTGACGTTCTGTATGCATTCACCGTAGTGAGGTCGTACATGTAGAGCATTGCTTACGTACCCGAGTGATCATTCGGTGGACGCTAGTTTGGCATTTTTTTTACGAAAAAAAACCATCGTCCAAGCTTTACATTCGACTCATTGGTAGGATGCAAACTAGAGTTTACCTAGCTTAAGTGACTGACTACTTATCAGTAATTTGAAACAGTTAGTTCCCTTCAGAAGTTTGAACAAAACAGTGAGAACACGAAAACTGGTAGATGCAAGCATTTCGTATTGACTCATCAGT
>LUCH01018504.1:0-13757 GCA_013368495.1 Paragonimus heterotremus | reverse complement strand
GAGCTGGTTTGTATGGAATGCACTTCGCACCTTCAAAATGCAAAGTGTTGCTGCAAGACTGGGGCATTTCCACTCCTACTTTCTTTATTGCAGGTAATTCGCTTGAGACTGTGAACAGTTTCACATACTTGGGTAATACTATCTCGTCAACCTGTAATATTGTTGATGAGATATCAGCGAGAATAACAAAGGCACCAGTTGCGATTGCCAAAGTGCGTCATCTGTGGCGTCAAAAAGACGCTAGGTTGTCGCCGAAGGGAAGAGTATATAATGCTCGTGTACGTTCTGTTTTGCTCTATGGTTCGGGAACGTGGTCTGGTCGCAAGGAAGATATGAACAAGCTTGCGGTGTTTGATTATCGTTGTCTCCGCCAATTGGCCCATATTAAATGGACTGATCGCGTGAGCAATGTGACCGTTCGCCGATGCGTATTGCGGAATGCTCGGGATGCACGATCAGTTGGTCAATTAATCACGGTACATAGCTTGCGATGGTTATGTCACGTACTCCATATGTCATCTGATCGTTTACCGTACCGGGCATTATATATTGAGGCCACCAACAGTTGGGTAAAACCGCGTGGTGGCCAAACAACAACGTGGTCACGAAACATGAAGACCTTGACTGCTCCATTGAGCAGAGTGGGTAGATGTCGCCTGCCTGAATGGTGTTCTCGTGATCACTCCAACCGCTGGTTAGAGACGTTATCCGAGATGGCGATGTGTCGCAGTCAGTGGCGTACCTGTATCCATACCATTTCTAGGTCTTCCGCTTAGTCTTCTTTCAATAATTTTCAACCTTATTAGTAACGTTTTCTTCCAGGATGTTGCACGTCACTGTTCAGATGAACGGCGACCCGAGCCACAGTACGTTTTGGTCAGGTTCATGACTGTTATGATGATGGCGTGCCTGAATTCACAACATATCTAGTTCTTCCGCTTAATCTTCTTTTGTTAATTTTCAACCTTCTTAGTAACGTTTTCTTCTAGGATATTGCACGTCCATGTTGAGGTGAGCGAGGGCCGAGCCACAGTACTTTTTGGTTAGGTTCATGGCTACTATAATGATGATGACGGCGATATCCTTGTCACAGTCAGGGTGGAACTCCAACCACACTTTCATGATGCATCTGTGTTGACCAGTGTGCCGTTGACCTTACAATATGCACGACAGAATTGTCATACTTTCACTCATGAGTTATGATTAGGTTGCCCGGTCGTCTCCAGGGGAGATACAGTAACTGACCTTTTAACTCCAGTCATCAACCCCGCGATTAGGACCTCTTAGACGAGTCCAATTCTCCGACTTCAGTAGACCTTGTGGGCGATATTTTAGAGCAGTTGATAGTTAAGAATTTGATTACTTTCAACTCGAGTATCACACATTTTTTATCGCAGCTCTCGTATTCAAGTAGACATTCCAGGCAGCCTCTTTCGAAAAGAAGAACTGGCATATAGTTTCGTCTTTGTTAGAGCGCGTTAGTGGTGTATATTCTCCAGATCTGCGATTTCTCATCGGTAAACACTTTTTGTACTCCATGGGTAATCCGTACGCCGCATATAGAGATTAATGAGTACCATTAACCGGAACTGGCTACATCTTATCGATGTAGGCCTGTCAGTGCCGTGTACACGGTTTAAACATTCCGTCCTCATTCACAGCAGCATTTTTATATACTACGTGTGGATAATATTTGTCTGTGAATAATGACTTAAAGTTTCGTGAGCAAAAGCACCTACTCCGTAGTATTTCACTACGCCATTTAGTGTGAATTCCTGCATGTCCATTTCTCCGTCTCCTTTTGTTTGTTGCATGTGATTTGCGCTTTAAGCTTGCATCGAAGTGTTGATATGCTACAACACATTTTCTTTCTCATCTGAGGCAGTTGTTACAGGGAACACAATGTTTCGAGTTACTCTTTTCAGTGCCAATCTTCTTGTCAACTCCTTTACAAAATGAGGAGTCGTCACTCCGGTCATTCTATCATACAATCTGTCCTTTACTATCCGTTCCGCTTGCGTAACTGAGATATATATGATCGATTTGATCTCATAATTTATCTTTATCACAGCAGAAATAAGACATTGCGATATGTTAGCATTTCATTTGCTCTCATCAGTCGCTAACGTATAACATGCCAGTTATACACATCATACAGATAAGGACAAACAGGGGTTAGACACGCCTACAAGCACAACAAGTATTATGTAATCACGACCATGGCAGTCCGATAAGGTTGCCTCAACCACTTTTGTGCACATGACATCGGCTTCGCAGAAAGCTAATAACTTCGGGTTTCGATTGTGCAACAGTATTTTGAATGAGTTTAATGGGTCAACTTGGTAACCTGTTGTCATGAGGTGTTTAGCAATCGATGAGGTAGGACTTCGAGCAGTCAGTGCACCAAGTTGAGGCTGGGGCGTCATCTGTTGTTTCAACCACTTCAGGGTGTGCTCGGTGACTTGCCGTGATAGTTGTCCATCTGTTCTACCTATGTAAACGTCACTGTATTTACAAGCGAACTGGTAAACAAAATATGAGACAGAAGTTACATTCGCGATTGCACAGATCTGGTTGTTTGAAATAAGTGCAACTACGCAGCCACATACGTTTGAGCCAGAGCAGACTTTAATTTGCGCATTATGTCGTAGGCTAGATGGTCATTTTTGAATAGTAAGAATAGGAAAACGTCCTTGTGTTGAGTCGTCAGTATGGGCTCAGCGCTATTAGCTTTCTGACAAGTGATGCTAATCCGAACTTACCAGCCGATGTCATGTGCGCAAAAGTGGTTGAGGCAACCTATCGGGGTGTCATGTACGTGATTACATAATACTTGTTGTGTTTGTAGTCATGTCTACTCCTTGTCTGTCTTCACCTGTATGATGTATATAACTGGCATGTTTTACTCAGTTGTAAGATATCCGCACCAAAATTTGTACGAATGAAGTCAAACAGTTTGGGTGTTGTGTTTAAAGTGTTATTGATAAGTGGATTGAGAATAACACAACGTTACGAGCAATTTGTAATACTCTACGTTTCAATCACCTCGGGTGGCCTTCCGCAGGACGCATGTTTCACGTTTGCGACTGATGAGAGTAAATGAAATGCCAACATATCGCAATATTTCTTCTTTCTGCTCTGATAGAGTCGTTAGAGGGAACTCAATGTTTCGAATTTGTCTCTAGGCCTGCCTAAAATTAAACCAAAACTTCCTGTTGAACGGGCGAATAAGCTTAAAACAGGCGTGTTGTCCGACGTGCTGCACAGAGCACCCCGAACTTGCAAGCCACAGCAGTAAACAACACGTGGACAGCTACTTTGCAGCGGATTCTGTCATACAAGGCCGATGGTATACCTGCTATCGGATTGGTAGAAAATGACCAATGCAATTGGCATTGCCTTCAAAAACGGCATGCTTTGTAGAAAACTGACCAATCAAGAAACAACTGTCAAGGTCGCCACTCAGCTCTGGGCTGACAAACAAGCCAATGAAAACGGAGATATTTATTTTGGTTCACGCGTCCGGGCAGCTTCGTGCGTAGAACGCATGTAATTGCCCTGGCTTTGTTACGTCCTTCTCGAGCTTACGATTCTTACCCTGGGAATTAATCTGACCCTAGCATCCTAGAGTGAGTTTTGTTGTTGATTCCCCGTCTAACTTTTTTGGATGTCAATAGCTCAGTGTACATTTTAGTTGTGATATTTCAAGCATCACTTGCTGACTTATTTGATGTTTTAAAAGTTTAATACTGCATATCTGGGGTCCTTCGGTTCAATTTTTGAACGCACATCCCGTGTGATAGCTAGCTGTACGGCCACCGAACAGTTTGCGGCTAATCTAGATTCGGTACTCATGGTGTGCATTTTTCCTATACAACTAACCGTTTACTAACAAAAAATGAGAACGTGGTTATTCTTGATAAGTTAGTGAGGAACTCCGCAACACTAGCTTCGACAAACTAATAAAACCACTTCAACATTTGGAGGGAACCAGATAGATGCACTTCTTCCGCTTCGCTCCATTTTCGCGACTCATCGTTTCAGTATGTCCCTCACAATTAAGCCAAGATTGGATGAACTCCGCCTAATCCTTTCCAGCCTCAAAGTGTCGCACGTATTTACCGTGAAATCGTTGGTCGTAGCACATTTTTATAATTGTCGAGAGGGTATTTCTATTGACTGTTGATCGGGTTCAGATCAGGACTACCCAGTCAAACATGTTTCACGATGACAAAACTATATTTATGACATTATGGTCATTTATCGAGGTGGTCTTTTGCCTGAAGCTTTTGTTCCCGATGCATAACTGACACTAAAAGCCCATCCAGTATGTCTAGCGTTTACTCAGCGTCAAGAATAGCTGATGGAATAGGGCCCCAAACCCTCACCGAACGTCCTTCGTCCTTCATGTCGAATCACACCTCATCCTTTCAACGGTTATGCCATTAGCATCTCCACTCATCCGTATCATGCGAATTGCGTTCATTCTCGCTAATTAAATTCTTACATTCCCATAACTATCCACGAGAGTCGACCCCCACTTCAAATGACGTTAAATAGGTTCACATCTGGTTCGTATTTAGATTTCCTCATCTATCGATAGTCTAACCAGGGAAATCCGCGCATTACCCGCTGCTTGACGCTTGGTGTATCATCTTGCGCAACCTTTCATTTCATCTTTGAGTAACACTTCATCCCATTCGCTGCCATTAGAAGGGTCGCTTTTGTCGCGTTCAGATTTCACCGAGGTATGTCCTTTCTTGTTTACCTGAAGGTTATGAGCCTCTCTGGGGACGGACATCTGAACTAGTTTGACCATACGCCATACGCTTAAGTTTAATTCATATCACAGAGAACAAGTAGTCGTTTACGTTCACTGATTACTGTCCAACACCAAGTTGTCCTCACAATTGACCCTAGCTTATCAATCGACTCACGCGGCGGTCATATCCCAACGTTTAGCTGACGTCTTCGTGTCATGTGATGAACTGCCAAATCCGCATTTGACGTACGTGTCGTGCGCTTGTGTTAGGATGTTATATCCTATATAGCCACTTTCCTAAGTGGCTTCACCAACTTATCAAGAATAAGCTAAGTCTAATTTTTCGCTATCCTACTATGGTGTTGTCGGGTGGTCAGACGAAAAATTCGGCAATGAAAGAAACAGTATTAAAAGCATTCGTATCGTGTTGCGTCGTCGTGATTTTTCCGCGAATTATATAGGATGGTCTCAAAAAGCAGATTTGTGTATTTGTTCGTTTGCCACCTGTTAGACACACATGTTCACTGGCACTTTTCTATAGGAATTGGGAATTCTACGGTTGTTATTCGTATGTTGCCTATCTTTAACATAGATTTAACATCATTCACAACTGATCGCAGCTGCCGCATTCCCGTAGACTTTTTGGTGGGTTCGTCAGTAGTCTATATGAAAACCAAAATCCCCTACTAATCAGCCTATCTTTAAGTTGCTTCTAAGTGAAATATTCTCCTAACTATACCTCATTCACAAATTTATCACCAAAGGACATTTTGATTGTAATTGTGATTGTTTATTCACTTGTACTCATCCGAGAGAAACGTTTTGAGATGGTCACTCTGTCTGTCACAGTCCCGTTATCTGGTCGAAAGAAATAGTAACTGTCACATGAGAGAACGTCTCTTCCCATGTTTCATTGAACGAATACATATCAACTCTTACTACTGGATTTCCCATTTTGACCAACCTTTGAGCAGTCATTTCCGTGTTTATTCCCGGGATATGTGACAGTTAGATCTCATTATCAACTACTCACTCTACTATTTCTTACTATGTGAGGACGGCTAAAGTGAACTGAAAAGCAGGCATGGTTTCTTTCTTACGAGAACCAGCAACTATCGCCCAAAATTCCAGATGGAAAGACACGCGTTTTATTCTGGCTAGTTTGTAAGAGCAAAGTCAGTAGATTACGATTAATGATTGTTTCAAGTTCACCCTTTTGCCGAGGTTTTATGACAGTTCTCTGGCTGTATAATCGTCCGATGACTTGGTTTCGGTGAGTAACCGTACACTTTCTTACGAGGAACAAACCGTGGCCGCAGGTTTCAGATCTGCTCTCGGGATCGAAGCGCGGTGCTCCTAAACATGGCTGTACACCCAAATAATGTGGTCCTTTCTTGTCATGTCCTCTCAAACAAATACAAACTCTTATTAAATACTACTTTTCCCACCTCTAAAATCCATCAACACGGCTGCAGTTAAATTTTCGTTTCTTCTCGTCGGTTGCATATATGAACCCATTGATTTTGTACAACGAACGCTTTGCAACCAGAATAGCAATTAATTCTGGTACGTGCTAATAAAATCGGAGTCAATTCCATGTCTATGATACTGGTTTCGTCAGCATCCTTTACGCACAAAGAAGTCGGTGCCGCTTGACCAGCAAAGCTTCCGTGAATATCGACACCTTTAGGTTTCAGCGGAGCAAAAACTGAACGAACTGTGTTAACAAGTGGACCAAGTGATCCGTATCCAAGAGTTATTTGGAAGTCAAAGACATCGGGTTCCAGCATGGCCGCTGAGTTGCTGGTGTTCGTTGCATCAACACGTTCACTAATCACCTAGGGATGTGTTCCGCTGTTCGTTACCGTCCGGTTCGTCCTACCAACTGCCAGTGAACTGGTAAGTTAGGTGAGAGATAGAATGGTTGTTTGATTCACGATCGGAAACATGGGAAACGAGTCAACAAGTGGAAGACGACAATTGCAATTCATCTCACAGACAAGCGCTATTTAAAAGTAGTTGATTGCAATGCAGTTATTCTTGAAGCTCAGATTTGGACAGCCCCCTTCCTAGATAATCTTTATTAGAATTTCGACCAGCCTTCGTTTACGATGATTTTCTCTAAGGTTTTTTCGATAACCGTTTATCAGCGGCATGTCCTTCAGAAGTTCTCTCAGCATTGATGCTGTCATCAATATACATTTGATGTGATATGCGAAACGAGGGTTGCACAAAGCCGCGCTTGTGTGTCATCAGGGCACACGAAGAAAACTGGCAATACTGACCACCCCATGTTGAAACAGAACACATTGTTCTGTACCATCCTGGCGTCGACTGATTAAGATTTCTGGGAAAGTTTTGGTTGCCGTCGATCTGTTGTTCGTAAGGAGCTGTCAGACATTCATTGGCAAGAGTTCGGACGTCTAGGTTTACATGAATTGTATCTTGTCAGTAAAAACTAAATCGTCGACCCGTTCATAGAACATTGTTTTTCAAACTGTCCGAAGAGAATCAGTCATTGTCGGGCCCATCAGATTGCCCATTAACACCGTCAATTTGTTTGTGTGGAATACCACTAAAATTAAACAGCATATTTATGGTGTGTAAAGGAATCTTTCCTCCAAGATAGGGTAATATACAGTAGTAAATTCCGACGGGAAGTGAAAATTATAAAAATTCATCAGTCTCTTTCAGGTGGCACTCGTGATTCATCATCATTATCATCACAGATAGCAATGCATCAGTGATTCACACTGTTGCTTAACTGCCACATGTATGTGGGCTAAGATACTGTCAAGTCGCCAAGACCTAGACAGAAGAACAATTAGGGTTCTCGACCAAAGCTTAAAAACCTGTACCGCAAGGCAAAGGGTGGATGGGAGTGTACCAGAAATCAGTATTTTTTCCGGAATAAATATGCCAACCTTCTACTACCTAACTTGGAGGACCAGGCGACTGTGGTTTGTCAGACCTCTACCTATTGGCCTGCCTGGTATGAGTGACTCTGTCGGTGTGGTGGCCACACCGTCCAGTTTAGCCCAATAGGTCATCGAGATGCGTAATTCGTTACACCGCTTCCAGGTCCAGTCTAGTTGTGACATGGACTCTCGTGATTAACGGATCGGTATCAAAATACTACACTTTAGGACAACTCACAAATAGATTCTCTAGAGTATTCACCAATTCAATAAAAAAAATTTATATAACTGGAATTGGAACACTCACGAATTAGACCGATCATATTTACCAGCCACTTGACCGACCTGTATTATGCTGTTGTCCATGCGCTCGTTATATGCAGTTATTAGTCTTATGTATGCGATCGATGAGAATAAGCGAAATATTTACGTTTAGTAACATTTGTCCTTTCGCCGTTTTGATGAAATGGGGTAAACGGAACTCATTGCTTCAAATCACATAAAACGTTTATTGAAATAGTTAGGACTGTGTACTTATAAATGCCATCTCCATACGAAGACTGCTACATTCGTCTAGGCTGATTATAATTTCGATGTTTACTACTTTGGTGACGCATTTCCTAGGATACTTCGCCTACAATTATTGGATGTTGTACAACTGCAACGTGGTTGCCCAAGTGACACTGACAGCACGGTAAACACATCATCATATTGCACTAACAACGGTGAGGACTCGACTTGGTTGATCTACTATTGGTTACACACGTGAAGATGAGATGGAGTTTACACTGGTAGACAAAAATTAGCGCTTGCGATGTTTACAACCTCTTAACCATCGTCTTTCTGGTCAGAATTATCCATGTTGATGGCTCATTACGAAATTTACTAAAGCGAGTGTCGTGAACGTCCGACCAGCCGTATCAGTACTGTCCGAGATGTTTTTCTCTTGATTATACTTCGGTCGGTGAAGTTCGTAGCCTCACCGAGTTGTAGTGATGATAAAGTGACAATGGAAGATTTTTATGTTATTAATCAACTGTCTCCCACAATGGTGTTGAATTAAGTGAAATCGGACTACTTTTCTTCTCACAGAATACAACATCCAAACTGCAGGCTCTGGGTGCTAGACTCATCTAGGTGTTTAAGGCCTGTTAGAGAAATTATCTCCCGTAGCATGAGGTCTTCGAACCTGATAGTAAGACGGTCTGTGAAGTGGTAAATAGTCGATTGTCTTTAATAAGGCTCTGTTAGGTGAGCGTTTCGGGCGCGACTTATCGGATCATGGCTTCGTAACTAGACATATCCGTAGCTGTCATCACAGGGT
This sequence comes from Paragonimus heterotremus, assembly GCA_013368495.1. Lineage (NCBI taxonomy): Eukaryota > Metazoa > Platyhelminthes > Trematoda > Plagiorchiida > Troglotrematidae > Paragonimus > Paragonimus heterotremus. The sequence continues at coordinate 4,753 of LUCH01018504.1, read as the reverse complement.
ACCCCTCAACTTTAGATGTGGATTGTCACCGGATGCTTTTTAACAAGGATGAAGACGTGATGCACAGTTTTCCACCTCTGATAGATTCACTTAGCAGTCTCTGTTAAGCTGTTGGCTTCAGCTTTGATTGTGCTTTAGTACCTCTCAACCACATAGAAACATGCTGTTCGATGAAAGTGGTCTTCAAGAGGAATCTGGAAACCAACCCGACGTTGGACATACCAGTTTATGTACAGTAATCTTGGACTCGTTTACCACTTCATTTGGTTATCTCACGTTAATATGTAAACATAATTTTGACCACCAAAGAGACCAACAATGACTTTCACTTTGTATGACATTATGAGCTATCTTCGTCTAAAAACCTTCCGCCAGCGGTGACACTCCGTAAGGGGAAACTGACCGAAAAAAGACATCAGCGGATGTTGTCCTGCTATTATTTTGTAACAAGATGTAACTGGTGGTTCCCACTTGCTAAAAATTACCTCTGAACAATGGTCGTTCTTCTCGAGGGTGGTTTGTATAGAAATGGGATGTCGGTTACAGCCGATCAGGTTTCATGGGGCATTGTGGTTGTCTCTCCTTCATTTCTTCAAAGTCTGCTGTACCCTTTAGTTGCTAGACCTTTGTACAAAGATTTCGGAAAAAGCGTGATTCAACTCGTTTTTGCTATTTGTCTTTTTGGTGCCTTCGGTCGGAATTTTGCGAATTGGGAATCTGCACTTTTAGGTGGCGGGAATTTTCTTCGGAACAATCGAATCATCGCTACGGTCTCACTGATGCAACGGTCGGTGACGAATAACCCACAATATTCCCGATCTTCAACCAAGCAGCGGAAGCAGCTCAAACAATCGCAGATGAAAACCGCTGAAACACTGATACAAAGGATCAATCTTCTCGGTCCGGTTTTGAAAATCGGAAGTCGTCTTTCAGGACGAACTGTCAAATCTAGATGGCTCTCATCAGTTGCTACTACCGTTACTTAAACATGGATATATGAAGCCCGAGTGATACACTAACGTCATGTTGCTGAAAATCCTGGCAATTTCATTTTCGGGGAGACTGCCATGTGTATAGGGCGGACCTTTGTAAAACAGCTACTGCTTTTCAGCTTTCATTACTGTCAGAGATGGCAAACTTTTGGTATGCAATCCCGTTCTCATACGACACTCATTCCCACATTTTGATAACTCCGGCCTTTTTCCACGATTAGTCAGCTTTACAACCATATTCGCTCAATTTAGAGTTGTCCCATCCTCACACCGTATGGTTTTACCTGTATCGTTCAGCTCACCACGTATTACCCTAGACAGACGTCACTTCCATTACTTGGCTTTGTTCCACTTGGCATCTATGTGCATTTCTGTTCATTTACCTTAAAACAGACAGTGAGTGCAACTGATTTTGCACCGATTTTGTACCAGTTTGGCTCGTCACAAGAACCTAGTTACCAAGTCCGACTTTTTGCTGTCCTTGTTGAAATTGATCTGAGGCGGACACGATAGAACAAATATTTTAATTGGTCAAAAAGGAAGCCAACAATTTCGTGTGGTATATGGGGATTGTCAGCCGTGGTTGTGAACGATGCTGCACTCAGTGATGGACGATCAATTCACTTATTTGATTTTCGTCTTGTCTCTTTTCCTACACTGATGTCAGTATACGGACTCTCATCAACTAGATAAAACTGAATCCTGAATGAGCACTCAATACGATCACTGCTGAATGTTAAAAACTTCTCAACCTGAAACACTACTCTAGCATGATCTATTATTCCCAAGAAAACCCATCGGTACATAAAATGCAGATTGTGTTGTCGGAAAGATCATGCTTCGGAGAATCAATGCAGGTCAGTCGATCTCCTTCGAAGCTTCCTATTGTATTGGATTACCAAACCGGAGGTGCGAGTATTCCGACTCTTGGCGGAATAGCTCAACTCGACGGCGAGACACATCCAAAAGCCCACAGCGATCGGATCGCGGACAACACGGGTGACCGGAAGAGCCATCCTTCAACAAGATCGGACTAACGGACAAACATAGCAGGCAAAATGGGATGGATGACCAGATCAGAGGCACGATCATTTTAACGTTCGGTGATCTATCTCGACGCGGTCGTGAGTGCGGACAACACGGGTGACAGGACGAGCAATCGCCCGACGAGATCGGACCAACGGAAGAAGAATGACAGGCGGAACCTCCCCCTCCGACAGAAGGCGTCGGTCATACACACAAACCGGGCAGAAGTGCACACTCCGTGTGGGCGGAATCCGGGGTGAGGGTGTTGTGGACCGGAATTCTGATTCATAAACGAAAGCGCGCACGTGACACGCAGCCAGCGTGTTGGACATTATTGTGCTTTACTGATGAGTAATAGGGGGTTATGGTTTTTCATATAGATTGAACATCACCCACTATTAATAGCAGCTGTCGCATTCCCATAGACTTTCCAGTCGGCCCTATTGTATTTGTATACGTGTACATTCATCGCTACACAGTGCCCAGTTGGCAACACGGTGACTAGTTTTGTGCGGCCCTGTCTGTTCAAAAGATGCATTTGCCAGTTATATGTGGTTCTGTTGGCCACCGTTCCTAATATTAACCGTTTTGGCTTCGATAAAAGCAAAATGATCGGCCGGGGTTCAAAGACCGCTCAGCCCTCTAGCGTGTTGTAACTCCCAACTCATTGTCCTCCACATGCAATGATAGTTTCGTAAGGCGAATGTAATACGTCACCATCTCGCTTCGATGGTAGCTGGACGCTGTTTCCAATATCACCGTCATCTCGAAGCATGTCCAGCCAACATCGCATCCGATCATTCACACCACACCGAAAGCATACATTCAAAGGTGTGATGTTTTTCTTGATGGTTTACAATCCGAAGAAACTTGCCATCTTATGGATAGTGTAAAACTCAGTTTTCTCGTCCTGAATTACACAGACGAGTTCCAACTTCTGCTGGTCCCGTTGAACACTATGTGCAGCCAACTCAGCGCCAGTGACAATCTATCTTCGATCCTCCGAGAAACTTAGACGATCTCCATTTGTTTTTTGAACAAGACAAACTACCTGGTAAACATATAGTAAAAAAAACCTGACACCTCAGTTAAAACTCACTTATTTGACTGATGTTTTTTGATGTGGCACGAGTACAAGGGCATTCTGTATTTTGTGCATGAAGAACGTGAGTTTATATACTTTCGATAATCTTTATAAGATATCCGCACCAAATTTTGTACGAATGAAATCAAACAATTTGGGCGTCTTGTTTAACGTGTTATTGATAAATGGATTGAGAATAATACAACGTTATGAGCAAGTTGTAATACTCTACGTTTCAAGCACCTCGGGTGGCTTTCCTCAGGAGTTTTGTAATCGAAATCACACTAACAGAGGTGGTTGAAACATAGACTATTACAACTTGCTCGTAACGTTGTGTTATTCTCAGTCCAGTTTTCAATAATCTTATTTTGAAAAATGAGCTCGGCTAACACTGGAAAGCGAACATGCGTTGTACGCGTTACGATGTCGAACCGTATCTGTTGATCATTCACATGGTAGTTTAAATGCCCATGACTGGTGGACGCCCTGAGCGGGTTTGCAAACCCCTGTACAATATCTAGTTTGATGGACACAAATACCCTATCTGACAACTAAGTAATTCCCCAGATTTTCGAGGTCAAGGGGATCACTGAATATTGTCGGCGGCTGTCAAAGTATTAGCGAGACATGAGGCGGTTGCCTTGGTGGTGATCACCATCCAAATTATTGATCAAACTGATTTAGCGAGGGGCTTGATCATGAGTCGACTTGGATCATGATAAGTTAGCCCCCAGCATCTCGTCGTTTTCCGGGTCTGTCGGTGAAGATGCATAAATCCAACTGTACGAGTATTCGATCGCTGATCTTGATGTTTGTGAGGCGAGCCACAAACCATTCATGACTGAACTATTGCCTCTAAACGTCCAGCCACAGTTTCTTTTAGATGAGGTCTCGGTTACTCGATTGTTTTGCAGAGACCTAGCAACTGTTCCGTTTGCTATAATCGCCTCATCATCACGAAAAGTGTGGATCAGCTTTCGGTCTGGACAAAGATGTGCACTGTACGATCTTTCACGAATAATGTGAGCAACGCGTAGCGATAAACCAACGATCACAAATAATCAAACCAAATTTGGATCACAATGTCACGGTACTATTGAACAACCTACCGGACAGAATAAGTAGACAACCTCAGCGGTTCCAATCGACAGATCGTTTCCGGGAAACGAATTAAAATTTAGTGTCGGATAGGCTAAGGGTGAACTATAGTCACATAATATGATATTCATACCCAACAGAGCAAAAACAATAGAAACGAGCCAAGCTCCAAAGAAGATGATGCACGCACCACTCAAGCAAAGTACAATAATAGACTGTTGGCTGTTAGCACAACTGTCAACTTGTCGCGATAAAACAGGACATCTGGGTCAAGGTCCAGTTAATGGTCAGAAACTGTGGAGGTAGAATATACAGGGGTAAACACTTGAGAGGGATAGGGTTGGGTTGATTTTCACGTGACTGAACTTCGAAAATCGGTGTACACACGATTAGTGAATTCTAACAAGAGTAAAACTTAAGTTTAATATTTATCTTCTATGTGAACTAGCTCATAAATTTAGCTTAAACTGCGATGAGATGTACCTGATGCTCGAATTGTAACCTTTCGATTCCTCAACTAAGCAGCTACAACTGTTACGAAAAAGGCGTCCAA
>LUCH01018503.1:0-13681 GCA_013368495.1 Paragonimus heterotremus | reverse complement strand
TACTTTAGTTTTCACATGTTTAACTGACGACTTACAACTAGTGGGGAAATTCTCACTGAGTCATGGGAGATAAGAAGTAATAAACATTTTCACGGTAAGATCTCGACCGACCACTACAGGAAACACTGAAATAAAAACCACACGGAGCCAAAGCTTGATTCTGGTTATTATTTGTACTACCTCACTTTCATGTTTGGGGAAACTACTTGCAATTTAACTGCCTACGTATCAAATTGGTGAGTTAAGTCGACTGGGACGATTGTACATACTTCTTTCGTTCACACAAGATTGGGTTATACAATCGAAAGGCAACGATCGCAGTGATGGTTATCGTTTTGTGGCAAACGAATTTTGATCAGTTTGGTGGAGCTCTACAAATGATATGTTTTAAAAATCTAGTGATGATGATGAAATGGCTGAAATTTTGCAGAACGTGACTTCAGCATCATGGGAATTATTGGCTAACGGGTTGTTTGTGAATTATGTCACGTAACGGATTGTCACCATTGAAGGGTTACTCATGGAGTCCACCATTTGATAGGACGCCAAATGTGAGCACAACTCGTTCATCGGTTTCTTTAATACGCTTAGGCTAGTAGGTAAACTGATACGAGATTCGTCTTCTACTATAGACCGGATATGATTTTTAACATAAACAGAAACACCGGCTGTGGATTTCTATGCTTAATTTGAGATACAAACGTGGCCACTCGTTATGTGGACCTCTCATAGACTCTCAGTGAAGACGAGGTGATTACGCTGTTTTGGAACGTGCGCTGACGCTCCAGCCTCAATTGCCAAATGAGATAATTGGATGTCGATTGCATCCATATGAACCACTTTCTTGCAGAGACGGACGTGTTAACACGGCTGACATCTTTAGACCGCTCACAACTGTTAACAGTGCAGTGTGCTTTTCCACCACTCTTAGCTTCTTCGTCAATTGTACTTCATTCACCTGAGGTTGTATTCTGTCAAAATTTGAGTGATTCCAATCCAGTGGAATCCGGAAAGCCCTTACTATTCCTTACAGGGGAACCGCGATGTCACTGTATGTTCTTATGTAGTTGATTATATGTTGATCGCGGTATGAAAGTGGTTTCTTTCCAGTGGTTGAGGAAAGGCAATAATTCAAGTGAACTGTGACAATCGCGATACTGATGACATGCTGGTATTCTATCACGCAGTACACGTTGGAGTTACATTTCTAAAATCTCAATTACACACGTTCGTAAAGATTACTAATTACTGAAACTTGAGTCCAGAGTTTTACTTTGGAAGAGTGCGGTGAAACTTGAGTGGTGATCAGTTGATGGAACATATATTTTCGACTGCGTAGGTCTTACGTTATCCGCCGGTTATTAAGTAGTTATCAAGAAGATTGTACTTACGCAATATTACAAGTTATGATTCCTTGTCTCAAAATCTTTCCCAGTTAAATGAGATAGAGCGTAATTTTGGCATTCATGTTACTCTATATGATGTTTACGAACAGTACAAACGGTCAACTAGGCCGAAAATCTCCCTGGGTTTGTTAACAACTTTGTATACACAATTTCCATTCCATAATGTCCCCACGCGAAAACTGTTGTAAGCACTTGCGTTTTATTCGTATGGAGGGCAGATTTTGGCAGCAGCACATCGCATATAGTCTAACATTTTTTGAACTATTGGGCACTCATTCCAGACAAGGCTAACGAGTTTGTGCCACAGCCCCTTGAGGTACCCCAAAAGTAACCCGGACGAAAATAATGAACAACAAGATAAGCGAAGAAAATTAGTTGATGCCCAGGCGGACCGCGTTTCAGTTGGGGTTCGGGTAACATTCAGGTGTATCGAAGTATAAGTACGATTTCATCAGTGAATGTGTTTCCAAGTGACACTTTTGTGGATTTTCATTCTGTTTACTAAAACGTTTGGTTGGCACTGGCTTACATCTGTTTAAAGTGAACCAACTTTCCTTTTGTTGTTTGTGGCGTTGTGGTTCTATAATTGGATAAAACGGAATCTTGCATAGTCCCATTCCCTTTAGATAGTTATTGATTGTAGCCCTGGTATATAATCATTTGCAATTTTAGTGATTATATTGTTTGTTTGGCTTGTAAAATGTCAACGTAGCTGGCTTTGGTCAACATCTACGGTAGTCGACCTCCGTATCGCCAACCACGTGTAAATTGGTTGGAAGAAACACAGTGGCATGTACTCAAAACGAACTTATGTGAACAAACACACACTCTCTCCGAACTCCCGCTTCTGTGCAAACATTCAGCAGAACAAGGAGAATCTACACTGCAATTACGGTGGATCAGACGATGAGATGACTGCAAGTGTACTTTCAAACACGAATTGCAGCAAACATGGTTTCGGTAATATCTCATCAGGAGGTTATAAGACATCAGATCGAAAGCACCCACATGCTAGCTTGGTTTTAGTCAAGTCTCACGTCTCCTCATTTTCGCAAGTGAGAAAACTAAGTGGGTTTTACCTGCTTACGTATCGGAGGGATGAGTTAAATAATAATCAAGGCAGCTGGAGTGATTGTTCGAACGACATTTATCTAACAACGATGGTTCACACATTCGGACGACAGTTATCTCAGTAGTGGTCAGTGTACTCTGTGAACGAATTATGATCAATTCAATGGATCCAGACAGTCTATAATTGTTGTAAACAAATATCGAGTATAGATAGCTGGAACGTTAAAGAGCTGGACTTCAGCAACTCAGTGAATAGCACCTGCCGGAATATTACCAGGTGGACCAGGACGACGACCAAGCATATTTTCCCTTCCCCAATTCATGGCAGTTTCTGGAGTTAAATGAGTCTCCATTCACTTGTCACGTGGATTGCAGTCTAAACATCTTATTGCGAACTACGAGGAAAATGAGATGTTACAGATCTGCGTTTCGGTATCATAAACATCAGCACATATTGTTTAGGGTACCGTTAATTTTTAAGGAAAAATGCTGTCTCTCTCACCAGTGGAACACATTTGGATACACACTATAAACTGTCGAAGCACCCCTTTGGCGTGAAAGCGTTTCTGAGGTGTACAAATAGTTCGATCAGCAAACTGCTCAGATAATTAAATGTACTATCTCTATGACGGTTTCTTTGTCTCCCTTATACTGGCTGGTGACACGAGATGCGTCCCTTAATGTGAACCGGTTGCGACCTTAATGTGAATCGATACCAAGTGAGCACTGAATTATGTGTTTGATAGGTTAAGTTCGGCATTGTTGGATGCGGTTTTTGTGTGGGTGATTCATTATATCTCTCATAGTGAGAGGTCACACTTAGTCTCGAGCCTGATTCCTCTCGAAACACACAAAATTGACTACTGCTTGGGAACTGGTCTTTGCATCATTAGAAGTGATTGTTGTGAAATTTGAGACACAATATCAGTTATGGGGCATTATCTGCATAACGTCTTATTCCATCCGAAATTGTGAGTTCGTACCTCTAATGTGGACCGTTCATAAGCTTGATTTAATTGATGAGGGACAGATGCTCTTTTAAAACTAAAACTGAAACCAAACCTCGTGGTAGCAGATGGGGTATAATTGAAGGTACACTTAAAATTCTATGGAGTACCAGGTGAATATATTTTACATAGTAGATTGTAGTCTACAGTGGAGAAGTTATAGGATCACCTAGTCGTTGAGTACTCATCTTCTAGAAGTGAATTCCTAGATAAGTGACGATTCCCTTGTCCAACTGCTCTGAAGAGCTTCAAGAAAGATCGTCAGCTACAAAAATGTGTGCAAGCAATTAATCTTTGACAAGCAAGAGTGTACTATCTGAGTGACGTCAAAGAGCAACAATGGAGCAGATGATGGAGAAGTCTGAGATATTCGTCGATTTAAAACATACAAGGACTTGTGGATGTATTGTATAGGAATTAGTGAGGTACGGCTCCAGTAGTTGTGTAAGGCGTGAAAATCTAGGCTGAGACGTTCAGGGCTAAATAAGCAGTAGAACCACAGGTCACAGGTCGCTAGTTAAAACGCGCTGTTAGAAATTGTAACCCAACAAACTCTCCTTGCATAGAGGTATAGTCGAGCTTGTACGTTCATAAGCGTCCAGGGCAGAAACATCGCTACCAGAACGCTTGTGGTGTGGACAGCGCAATTTTTCGAGATACCAATGGAGTAATCGTTTTCCCAGTATGTCCTGGTCAATAGAGTAAACCTAGATGGTGTCGAGTTGACACCGCACATGTATGGTAGCCTGAAACTTCAGTTACAAATATAAGGTGTTCGTTTCTGACCCGCTGGTTCACAACTATCTTTTGTGCGATCGGATATATTAGCGGAAGATTAGGATCATAGGTATTCATCAGTGGCTAATCACCAGCATATACTCAAGAATGGTCGATTGGGCCCAATGAAAGAGATCTTTACATCAAAATAAGTGACATTCAAAAAATGAAGGAATTCGCAAGCAGTCACTCGGTTCACTCTGTATCGTCTTCCATGTTATGCTGTTGCAGCTGACCTAGTAGCAGAATTGAAACCCGTTTGAGCGCCGTTTATTTTCATATAGATTGAACATCACCCACAATTGATCGCAGCTGTCGCATTCCCATAGACTTTCCCGTCGGCCCCTTCCGAAAAAAAGCACTAGAATCGAGTTCCGCTCTCGTTAGAGCTCATCAGTAGTGCATATCATCGCCACTGCACCCTGGACTTGAACCACGGACACGCTGTTCATGAAGCAATCGTGTTTACCACTACGCCATTGACCTCACATTAGACACGACCGAGTTATCATATGTGAACACTCAACCACTTTCGCTTCTGAGTAATGATCAGGTTGCCCGATCTCCTGCTAAAGGCGCACAAGGAAGGTTCACTCTCAAGAAGTGTATAGAAGTCGAAATAAGCATGACAGTATCTGCGCCTAAGGGGACGTACACAAATGGCGCATACGGACGTAGCACCGTCCCTAGTTTTGTTTAGGAAAGATCACGAATTTTGACGGAAGACTATTTGGAGCGTAAACTACGGTTACTACGCAAGAAACTGGTGACGAATGGATAACAGACAAGTTTCATCCACAAGTATTCTGCCCACGATCCACGCAGGTTGTCCTTATTACTGCTCTTGACAAACATGTCTACCCCATGCCCATTTTTGAAATCAAATATCTCTTGAACTAGGAGACCAGTTTTGCGGCCAATGCCAGAAAAAAAACATTTGTGGAGGCAATAAGTGTTGTATGGCTGATGACCGTCTGGGGATATCTGTTACAATCCGAAGTGAAGTGGTTAATACACATGATTAGAGTTATATCGATGAAAGGGATATTTCCATGCATTATGTACAAACCAACTTAGCACAGCGACTGTTTCCTGGATCATAGTAGCATCTTGAACTACATGAATGGGGGGATTTTATTATGCACCGACTCAAACATTTTGCATAGTGAAATTTATTCTTCGTTTTTCTTATTTCTTCCTGTGAATTTCATACCATTCCTCAAAGAGTTGATTTTGCTAAAATATGCATAGGATATTGTACTTGGCATCAAAACATTGAGATGTTCCCTATTACTTAGACATGCAAAATGGCCCTGCCGAAGTGGCTAGTTAGGCAAACATGTTTCTTATTACTAGGTACGTACTAAGGCGTGTTAATGTGAAGTAGCAATACATTTTTCATTCACGCAGTAATTCGACATCAGGAGTTTTCAATACTTGTCCGTATCTTAGTTATGTGTATCCTTATAGGTTCCAGTCTGTGAAATTTTTGGTTTGAGTCAATTGCATCCATAGCTTGACGTGGTCTCACTGTGTTAACACTATTTGTACTGAAAAGAGGATACTTTCTTCTCACGCATAAAGTCACTTTCAAACCCCGTGACATTTTCCTTCGTTGTGTAAATGCATACGTATTTTCCTTTCCACTCTATTATCTACTAGCCATTTTCACATCCAAAGAATTTCCAGTTGTTCTAAATCCTTCTCAATCTAAGACGTTAATTCGATAGGTCCCAGGTATGCCAGTTGAATTTCATCGGTGAACCGGTTTGCACGGTTAATGCGCACACGGGTAGGCTAAAAAAACTCAGGGATTGATTTACCCTTACCAAGTTAGAGCACGCGGTCCTGCCAGATTCACAGAGTTAACCAAACTAGCTTGCCTGGACCCATCTAATCGAGACATCTTACGTTGACATCAGGACATCTTAAATAGGAGAAGGTATAGTTTTATGGGACACTGGATTGACTATGGCGTTATTCCTTATTATATACCTTTTGACTCTACTGTTTTTATTTTCTAGGTGTATATTCGTGTGCCCTCGCATACAGCCGTGTTATCGCTTATGTAGTATGCCTTCTTAATTATTCCGATAAATTACAAAGCAATTGGCGGTAGATCAAAAGCATGCAAAGGTCGAATAGTATTCACTCACTCAATTTCTTAACTTGGCTTGAATTAACTTTATGTGATACAACCAATACACCCCCTAATATTTTTTTCTCTTTTGTATCACCAACTCACTCAGCATCATTCACCGAACATCCTCTGAAAGGTCGTTTCATTTGAATGGATTCTGTTGACCATATCTTGCTTTATATTTGACTTGTGAGACCATGTTGACATCTGGAACCTCAACTATGTGGCCTAAGACTTGAATCCCTCATCAACATACATATTGCCACATCTTGCTACACTATACTGGCCCCAGAACAGACACGTGACCGATTGACACAGACGTGACCGGATTGATTGTGCCTCGCTACCTACTCCATTACATACTATGATTTTTAATTTATAAAACGCAACCCACAAGATGCGGTTGAAATATGACTCGCGTACTTTTACTTCATTGGTTATAAGCTTGTTTGAATGAAGAAATCTAAGACCGAAAAGGCTATAGATCATGGTGGTCATTCAGCCGGTTATTTCGGATAGTTAGTCATTCAGAAAACGTAGGATACGGAGACTTCCAAGGATTTCTTGAATAGAATGAGAAGATAATTTCACGTTGAAAGCACCGTGATTCAGTAGACACAGTTCTTTCTCACACAGGCTGCCCGGAGCATAGAAAAACGGTGATTGGCTGTATAACTGCTTGTGTGTGTGTCTACGTCCGATTGGTTAACAACTCACCACTGAATGAAACAATATAACATATAATCTGTGTTCTACTTTCATTCAAACATTTTCACTCAATTGTTTCCACGACAAAGATGACCTTTGTCCCGTCTGCTTCTTCGCTTTTGATCATACTGAATCAGGTTCTCATTGCGTGCTTCGGGAAGCAGCCGTGTAAGTCACGCCACTTATGAGTTATTTGAAAGAATTTTTTCAATAAATTAACACAGAAATGGTGATGCGAATAAACTTATCAGCAAACATAAATGCTTTCATGATTTTTGTTTCAGATGTTGTTGTCGCTACCGTTCGAAGTGCTGCTCCCGGGTCTGATTTCAAATCGCTTTTCAATGTAAGTGGATTGGATATTTACCTGACCAAAATGTTTTTTGGATCTGTCCGTTAGCAGATTCAGAATGAATGAGTTGGTTCAAACAGGTTCGTGTTGTTTCCATCAGTTCTGATCAGTGAAAGGTGAAGTGTTACCTAATGTCATGTCCATTATCAGTTTGAATACAATTCTGTGGAGTTCTCTCACTACACCCTTCCATTGCTAAAATAGTATTTCTCCATTGTGAATAGTGTAAAATTGGGTTGCATTGGATTGTAACAACTTTGACTTTTCTATTCGCAGGCGCTGAGGTCCGCCTTCAGTAACTCAGATGAGGGCGGTATTTTACACAGTGGACCAAGAAAGGTGGACGTCAGTGAGAAATGGGCATCTGTTGTCTTTTATGCATACCGATATGGTCGCTTGAATCCATCCTACAAACCATTTCAAATACTATGGTCCATTAGTTCGCAGATAAACAAACACATGACAGGATGCCCTGTAACAGTTGAATCGGATCGTGCTATCCACAAATGTTGTAAGTTTGAATACGTTCACAGGTTTCTCTTCTAAGTATCACGAACCAACAACGTAAGTGATAGTTGAACGTTTCAATAAACCGGAATATCCCGTGTACTAGGGCAGGAATTGATATAGTTGTATTTGCGGTTGGTCAGGTTAATTACTTCATGTTCATATAATTACATGTCATATTTCCTGTTGTTAATAACTTTCACTTCAATCGTAACACGGATTGCGTTAAACCAATATTTTGTCCCATAACGTAAACGTCAAATGTGGGCTAACATGCTATCTATTATCCGACTGCATATTGCGTTTGGATGATTATTTGCTAGTGAAGACTTATTTTAATAAAACCAGTAATTTATGATAGGATTGAATTACTACATCGCCACCAATCACGTGATGACCGCGTTTATTACAGATGAGCCATCGCTGGCGGGTGCAGATCATGTCAACCGTGAGTGACTGGATTATAATGCAAATATTACCATGAAGATTTTCATAACGTCATCAATGTGTTAAGCACAATGGGTTAAAAGACGAATGCACAGATCAGTTAGAAGCTGATTAACTATGTTAACTAATGGGTAAATGCAACTAGGACTACAAGTTATATGAGGAAATTATGTGCATGACGAGACCAGAAGCATGGTTTATTGTTGTGTCCAATTGAATGCAAGTGAGCCATACAGTCGGCCAGTCAGATTGCACTGACGTTCAAGCGATCGATAACACACGCGGGCAGCGGATGCCCGTGCCGTGCGGACTGATAGATTTCCGTAACGTATCGTGAATCGGTTGCTCTAATAAAGCTTACTTACTACTGGTATTTTCCGTCGTCCTTGAATACAGCAATTGTGAACAAACGAGACTTGCGTAAATTGAAATTTCAGAGTTTTGTCAGCACATACATCATCACATTACCTACAAAACTTCTCACCAAACATGCTGCTTTCCAGAACTTGTCCTCACCACTTCAGACGTGGAAAGTGTCTGTGATGAAGTAAGTTGAATACAGAACGATTTGACGTCAAAAACCATATTGTGAATTAGACCGGAAACTTAAATCTTGCCGCAATTATTTTCTCCATCAAACAATGGGGATGTTCCTCCAAAGGATACTTTTGGAAGTTTCGTGCTAGTCGGACATATGGGTCCTGCTCAGTTATTGTTAGAAAGATATACCTCAAAAAATATTAACCTTTAATGCAGGGTGCACATTTCGCACTGGGTATCCATGACACCCAAGGTTTCCTATGATATCGGCTCATCTGATAAACACTGTCGCTGAATCCGTTACCGTTGAGTTGTAGCCATCTGATCTGGACCGCAAAGTAATACCAACCTCACTGAGGCTGAATTGTAAGCATGTTCATTCGATGCTATCACTTGTACATAAAAGCACAACCACCAGCTATGAGCAAAATAACGTGTGTGTGGGTGCGAATGCCTTGGCAAATCTGCCAGACAAGTTTCGTGAATAGTGAATCAAGAATGAAGATGAAACCAACAATGTGACCAATCACTGATTTATGTGTCATCCCTTCAATTACCTTAACATAATGGATTTTCCGTTCATTGCACTGGCATACACATGATCATATTAATATTCTTTGATGATAGTTCGGGAGTAGTGAGAATTGTAGGTGATTTCTGATCACTACATTACTATTTACAAAGTTCATTTCGTGTAGTGTATCGACTATTAATGTGAACACATTGATATGCCCCAGTTTAGGTTGAGGATGTTGATAGCATAATTGAGTGAACGATTAGTTAAACGCGTGATCAACAGAAACCTAAGTTACATCAAGTTCATTTCATAATGAACATTATTGTTGATATCTCTGCCCTTCCTGATTTCATCGGGTCTGTCTCTGAAATAACAATGACATATTAAAAATGTTAATATGACCACCTCTCGTTTTAGATTGAACACTATCGTGAACTTCCAATATTGGCATGTTGTCTTGAGGATACCAGTTTTGTACAGCCCGATCAACTGGAAATCCGAGAGTATCGTATCTTATTCCTAGGATCCATCCTACTGAGTAAGGACGAACGGTGGATGTATCTCCGCGAACTAATTGACCGCCTAACGAGGGACAGAAATGTTTGTTCATACAATGCGTATTGGATTGACTAGTACTGAAAATGGTGTTTTCAATATATCTGACTCCAAGTTTAGTGTTATAAAACCTGCTCCCTGTTAACGCTTTGGTTTTGCCGCACAAAAACTTATAAATACAATAAACTGTCCACAATCTTGCTGATTTACTTTTGAATCTGCTTGCCAATCCGCTCAATCCGTTGTTTTCCTGGCATACGCATTTTGAATGTTTCATTGTCTATGGAAGCGTTTCCGTCGATCCAGTGTTAAGGTGGATCCTATAAGCACAGCACTTGTAGTTTTGTGAAAAATGTCGGAGAATCAAGATCAGAAACGTCGCGATCTGCAGCTGCACCAGTCAGTGGTTGCAAGTTGGTGAGAGGTATTTCCATGATTGTTTAGCTCGTGGTTCATTTTGAATGTTAAACTACATGTTGCTGAGAAACATCAATACAGAACTCATGAGGGCAATGGTAACCGACGACCATCTGCACATTGAGAATGGGCTGAGTGAGACTGGAGACAAACGGCTGATAATGACCACGTATTTGAAAGACAGACAATGCGAAGCATGAGGAGGAGATTGTCAAGGATTGCGAGGATTGATATGCAAGTAGCAGGAATCATATGCATTGATCGGTCACTGTAGAAGAATACTAATTGAAAGTCAACTGCGATTGACTGCAACTGTTGCATTTCCAATGGAATTTCAGCCAGCTCCTCTCGAAAACATGCACCATACGCGAATTTCAGTTATGCTGCAATGCGTCAAAAGTGGCGCTGCCTGAAGCGAAACGCCGGCCGCCCATTTATGATTCGGTCGTATGGAATACTGTGCCATTGGTCCCTCACTACACGTGACTGAATCATCATACGTAGACGATGAGTCACTTGTGGTTGAGACTGATTTTCAGGGTTGTCTGTACTGAGCTTAACAACCACAATATTACTTGAAACCACAATATTGACTGATTTAGGAATCAGACTATATGACAAATTCAATACTAGGCAACTGGATGATGACAGGCCGATCCAAAATACCCATTATCAGAGGAGTCTAGTATATCCGGGACACAACTAAAGACTGTTTGCGTGGAACCATGCAATTGGTAAGCATGGTTACCTCTCAAGGTATTTAACATTATACAATTTTGTACTGTAATCCTGGCTCGAGTTAAAGATGATAGATTTGGTACTTTAAACTTCCGGCTTGGTGCACTTAATTTCAGACCTAAATACCGATAGGTTAATGGATTTCATTTGATTCCGCAAAGAAAGTACCGGCCATACAATAGGATGCCTATATGAGGAATTCAGTCGCGAGTACGTTCACCCATTCGCTGATATTGATGGGAGTTCGCAGCTGGAAGTTGAGAGATAAATAATGTGGGTGATTGGATGACAGAGCGCTGGTGAAATGGTGAGATGTGTTCAACAGGTTGGCTACTGGATGTCATATTACAAAAGGTAGCAAATGGAATGTCCAATGAGATCAGGCCGGTAGGCGGTAACTGAAAAGCATGGTCTGAAATACCTTTGGTCGGTTCATCCACGTAGATCTCAGGTGGTTGATATAGTGAGTGGCGGACGAAGTTAGTTTCGTACCCTGTTGGAAACATGAACATGTGTAATCCGAACACTCAAACGGAATAAAGACTGATAGAATTTGCGCAAGATAAATGTTGCGACGTGCATTACTGATCAGAGAGTTCCCGCCTCACGTCATTGTCAGAGTGACGTAACCGGACATTACGAATCTGAACAAACAATTTAAATCATCACGGACTGATCGTACTGGTTTGTCTGACCGGTCGACTTATTACTCGGGTTCTAAGAACCAATGAGCTTGGTGACCGCAAACTAAGGCAGATCGTTCGTCACATGCAACGGCTGTCGGACACAACTCAGTTCGAGATCTTTTTCCAGAGACATGTGGTTTCAACGATTGCTCGAAAATGTACAAACTGTCCCCAGCGTCAATTCTGTAGCACCCCTAACACAGTCAGCAGACAGGTTTGACCACAATTACAGAGCAAGTGACATAACGAGTTCTGAACTCGTTTCGGATAGTCAGTGTATGACCACCAATTTAGTTCTCCAAATCAATTGTTAGTTACCGCTAAATCTCACGGATTTACATCAGGGAATTATCAAGATCGCTGTACCGAGTTAGTATCAACCGACCCTCTTGTCCTCACCATTCATCACGGGTCTAAATAATCGAGATGTGTGAGTCGATTCACGTGAATATAACCTCCTAGTTGACAACGCCACGATATATGCTGAGTATCTGATTCATCACTGTTAACTCTCATGATACCTATGTGTTCCAGAAATTCGGCCTAGGAGCGCCTACCATTCGATCATGTGTACCGACTGAGATATTGCGAAAACGATCATCAGTTCGCTGTTCAACTCATCTGAGTTCGCTTGCATGTCGTTTTTAAAAGACTTTTACGTGTGTCATTGCTACAGTAATCGTACTGTTCGGTTTAACGCGTTTTGTGAACACAACAATAACACTGTGGACTGGCTTCAGTTTGTAGTTAATGGGGATCAACTGCAGATGGTTATTATTGCATTTACTCTCGCATTAAAATAATCAGTTATTTAGACGTTATGAAAAAGTTCCAACAGTCAGTGTTTCAGCATATTCATGTGTCATTCCCCAAGATTATTGAAACGTTGTATATCATGACTTGCTCGCAACGTTGTGTTCTAGATTCATTCAATAAGAAGGAGCTAAACACGACACAAATTTCTCTACTTCATTGATACTGAAGTTGGTTTGGATATATCAGGAGTGATTAGGCCTTCTTGGGCTCGATGACCCTACTGAATCCACAATCCAGCCTACTTAGTTGGTTGATGGAAACAAATGGGTAGATATCCGAATAACTTTCTCATCGAACGTTAAAAGTGTCCGCTGCTGTTACTCTCAAAAGCGGTGAGCTAGTCAATAAGACTGAATGTTGGGATAATCATAGAGAGCTCTTGGCAAACACTGTCACGTATTCTGTAACCAGGTATTTCGAGATATCTCACAAACAAAATATACCTCACATTGTTCCAAGGAAGTAGTTAGGGTTTCGTGGAACTTATCGAACCTGAATGAAAGATCCAACTATCCTCATCTGCGACCTGATTGGAAATAGTTCAAACACTCCACTTTATAGCATAATGCGGATTTTCTGCAGACTATTAGGAGGCCATCTACTCAAGGATTTCGATCGATTAACCTCATGGTTCATTCTATACTAGTCGTTTTGCATTGCCAACATGTATACACTCACTAGCAAACATGAGAGTATTACACGGTTCCTCGTCAAAATTTTGAGTTGATGCTAAAAAGTCAACTGGTTTGGTTGCGTTCGTACAAAACACACATTCTGGCAGGTCGTAACACTGTAAAACTGCATGCGCACGTATGTAGAGTACAACCACCTGTCCCCGAAATGAAATGAAATATGGTTGGCGGCATCCAAAACGGATTAGCCTGTCACAGTGACCAACACCGCAAGTGGTTTGCGCTGCACCACTTGCGGTTCCACTCACACACCACATATCCGGTGTAAACCCGAAGGAATAAGACCAGTAGGTGTGTGAGTGAGG